>CAIGRF010162487.1:37469-48600 GCA_903798235.1 Fraxinus ornus
TTTTTATTTTGTTTTATTTAAAATCGAGGGTATTTTGGTCATTTTACACTGAAAAATAGTGAAAATGATGTTTTCCACACTGAAACGTTGAAATAGGGGCGAAAATGCAAAAAAATGAAACGTTGAGACGTTTTGCACACTCACTGTCAAACGTAGGGACGTTTTGTGCTAATAAGCCTATAATATTATTTTATTAGAGAATATGTGATTGATAAGAAAAGAAAGAAAAATGAATTATAATTTTAACGAGACCAAACGAGGGGCGCTATGTAAGTTGATTTTGCACCAAAAGTATGTACTATAAACCCTAGTCAAATCTCGACTCATCTCTCTCTTGCACTTATTCTATCTCATTTTGATAGTTGACTTTATTGTCAGAGTGCAAACAATCACCAGGTTTTTTTTTTTTTTTTTTTTTCGGAGAGGTAACCTTTGCACCCTAACGATATGTTCCAGTGTGTAAGTGATGTTTAGGTGGACGAAAAGTTGGTCGAGATTATGTTAATCACTCAATAAGACGGATCTTGAGGTCAACATAAAGTATTCAAAATTCAATAAAAGGCCCTTGTAGTTTATGTGATTATCAGAATTTCCCACTTCGAGGTTTTGACTCTCAATAGAGTCCTCCTACACTGTAAAGCTAACACTTAAATTATACAAACACTTGTTACATTTTACCATAGAATTGGCAATGCGGAATAGAATTATAAAACCCACTTCAAGTAGTCATTCTCGTCTCGCTAGTTTGAGCTCATCATTTAATGGTATTTTAGTTTGATAGTTACATTGTGTAGTTCGCCACTTTGAAACGCTATTAATAACCAACCTAACATTTATGAATCATACCCCAAAATTAAGCCGATAAATCTAAGATTTTTGATTTCAAAATTTATGTGTACGTATATATTTATATAACTTGTAGACCCCACTAGTGTCAATTCAACTTCATTTTACTTAAGAAAACAAGTTCTGCACGTGTTTGGGGTAATCTTCTTTGAATTGTTTGAAGGTTTCGTACCTGATGATTGGAGTCGTTAGAAGACTATTTGAGAACTCTATTTGAAATCTAGTTTAGTCTATTTGGGAATTCAAGTTGGAATTCAATCTAGGAGTTCAATTGGGAGTTGATGATTTGTATTAGACTTGAAGCGGATTTAAAGGGGTCCAAGTTGCAATAGGAGAGGAAGAAATCATGTAAGGAGAAGGAAATGGCGAACTAGCGCTTGCTACATGCCTTAATTCCACTCGAGTGCTTAGAATAGGAGCTTCATCGCTCACTATCCGCGAGGAAGCCACTCAAGCAGCTGGCCACCACTCGACGCCGCGAAATCGTATCTCGATTTTGTCATATTTTTCAATCCAATTTTATCTCAAACACTTCATTATTGTATAGACTTGTTATAGCCGAACTCCACCATATCTTATGCTCTTCTTTGCACTATATATTAGGAGTAAATCTCTAGAAAAATCAATACTTACATCCTACACAATAATATATAGGGTCGTGTTATTCGTACACGTGCGTTTACAAGCCTGTGTACACGTCCCCACTGCTCCCCTCACAATTGTTTTATTTGGGAGTGGGCCCCTCCCCTCATGAGAGGGGAGTGTAAACCAAAGGGTAAGGAAAAGGGTACGAATGGATTTTTCCTAATTTATAATCTTCCATTATTGATATTAATAAATTTTCAACTTCTGCATGTGGATCTTTTTCCACGTAAATCTTTTGTTCCTGTTTGATTTTCATATTACCATATTATTCTCGTTATTTTATTTATTAATCAAGTGGTATCGGTTCGATACATAATTCTTAACAAATGGTATCAAAGTGAAGTTTGATCAACTCGGTTCGATGTTTGATTTTTGTGATGGCAATCGTGAAGTGTGGTATTCCGCTTTTGGATCACAATATCAGATTTACGCTTTGGCGGGTAAATGCGTGAGTAGTGCTCCCATAGATGAATTTCAATGATACTTTGTTGGAATTTGACGATGCCCTCAACTTGAATGCAGGAGGAAAAACAATGTAATGATAGAAAGACTCTATCACAAATGCATCTTCATCTTTCAAATCATATTCTTCGAGATGTTTTAAAGAAGAAAATCGATGCTGCATTATGGCTGAAATTGGAACAATTATACATGACAAAAAGTCTAACTCAAAAATTACATCTGAAACATCAATTGTATTCTTTTCGTATGACAAAAGGTATATTATTGGAAGATCACCTATCTATTTTTAAGGAAATTGTCGCTAATTTGGAGACCTTGGAGGTCAAGTATGATGAAGAAGATTTAGGGTTGATATTATTATGTTCCCTGCCCATTGCATACATGTTGTTTAAAGATACGATCTTATACAGTCGTGATACTCTCGCCGTCAAATAAGTATGTGATGCTCTATTTTGAAAGGAAAAGATGAAGCATCTTGTTAGATCCGAGACTAATGGATATGGTCTTGTTGTTCATGGTGGTTATGTGAGGCGTAGATTAAGGTCTAATTACACTAATAAAGTCTGTAATTATAGCAAGAAAATGTGACACATCAAGAAGGATTGTTTTAAGTTGCAGAATAATAATAAATCAGTGGCTACAAACTCGAAGGAAAAATAAATAAAAACTTCTGGTAAGGCTAGTACTGCAGAAGATTACTACAATGATAGAGAACTTTTGGTTAATTCTGAAGGCGACTCCAAACCCGACGAGGATTAAATTCTTAATACAACTTGCACTTTTCATATATTTCCTAATCGAAATTTATTTTCAACATATGAAACAATTTTCAGAAGTATTGTAATAAAGGAAAATAATATACCTTGTAGGATAGTTGGTATTGAAAAGATCGGAATTAAGATGTTTGATGGAATTGTCGGAACACTTGATGCTGTAAGATATGTTCCAGATTTGAAGAAAAATCTTACCTACTTGAGTATTCTTGATTCAAAAGGATACAAATACATTGGTGAAGATGAAGTCCTAAAAGTTAATAAATGTGCCCTTATCATGATGAAGGGGCAGAGAAGGTTCCAGTTATATTTCTTGCAGGGTTCTACAGAATCTTTTGATATCAATCAGCGAAAATTAGAAACTTAAGGTAGATTTTGAGTTAGTTCAGTACCGTTGGAGTTTGATTTAGAGTCTAAATTAAAGAATACATCTCAGTCGAGTTTAGAAGTCATAGGTAATGCCGCTTTGCGCCACTACCAGTGGTTCTACTGTATTCAATTGCTAGAGACGTACCCATGAGAGATATAAGGCCTCCACAAAGGTACAGAGAAGCCGATTTAGTTGTTTATGCTTTAAATGCAGTCAAAGGTATTAAGTCTAGCAAATATCTTTTTTATAGAAGTAATTAGTTATGTTGAATATGTTACACGTATGTTTCTGCCCTTTTGGTATTTATTGACATTGTTGCTCGTGTGGATAATTCCAGCAACTTTGGTGTCCAAGATAATTCTGCTGAGCAGTGCTTGAATTTTGTTGATTTTCAATTATTGAGGTTGCCCTAGTAGGGTTTTGTGAAGGATGTGAAGAATTTTTTTGTTGGAGAATTTTTGGTGGGGACTTTGTTGGTGAATAGTTAAGTTTTATTCCTTGTAGTAGAATTTGTATCCAAGTGGAGAATTTTTGAAGTTTTGTTCATTGCAGTGGAATTCATGTAGTGGAGTTCGTTAGAATTAGGGTATGACCTGAATTCTATTGGAAAACTATTTGAAAATTTTATTTGAAGTCTAGTCGGGAATTCTTGTTGAAGTATATTTAGTAATTCAAGTTGGAATTCAATTTGGGAGTTGATGATTTGTGTTGGACTTGAAGGAGTCCAAGTTGCAATAGGAGAGTAAGAAATCATGCAAGGTGAAGGAAACGGCGAATTCATGCTTGCTAGTCACTAAGCGCCTTGATCCCGCTCGAGAAATCAAATCGGGAGCTTCATCGCTCGCTATTTGCGAGGAGGCCGCTCAGCTGCCTACCATCACAGACCGCTGTTCAAGCAACGGTCTTATCTGGATTTTGAACAGTTCTCGATTTTAGCATATTTTTAAATTATATTTTATTCCAAACACTCCATTATTGTATAGACTTGTTATAGTTGAACTTCACTACATCTTAGGCTCTTCTTTGCATTATATATATGAGGAGTAAACCTTTAGAAAAATTAATCATTACATTCTACACAATAATTTGCAATCCTCCATTATTGGTATTTATAAAGTCTCCTCTTCTGCCTGTGGATCTTTTTCCACGTGAATCTTGTGTTATTGTTTGATCTTCATAGTGTCATATTATTCTCATTCCTTTATTTATTAATCAAGTGGTATCGGTTCGCTACATAATTTTTATTAGGGGTGTTGTTCCTCATGATCCAATCATAGTGAGCAGGCAGGTTCTAATGTTTACAATTGGGACTCTACTAACAGTAGTGAGCTTACGGTTGTTTGCAATGCTCGTGCTGGTAATTCATCTCAGAAGCTCTTGTTTGTTGGAGGAGAAGATGGTTCCATACACATGTTCAAGATAACCAGAAATGTCAAGTGAAAAGCACGGAAGATTGCAAAATGGATTCCTTACAAGGGACCCGTTTATTCTCTTAATTTGAGTTCCCGTGGCTGGTTTCAGCTTCCAGTGACACGAAGACTTCACTTATTGATGTGAGAAAAAAGTTGAGACAGTAGGCATTCTTCAATTGAAAATTCTTTTAAAGGCAGGCAATTGGACATAAAAAATGTAGAACCTCCTTAGAGTGCTCCATGGGTTTGGACGCAATTTATTATGTGCGGACATTTGTTCTGATCATATTGTCTGTGGAGGTGAAGAAGGTGTTGTCAATTTGGAACTTCTTGCTTTACTTTGAGAGGCTTAAGGCTGGAAAACAGGACGAGGAGGCAGAAGGTCCAAACTGCAGTGAGTAGTAAAGGTGGCTCGACTGGGCAGTGTTCATTTTGTTTGGCAAATTGTTGTCAAACGACCTCCCGGGCGATGATGTAAGTATTGATTTGTGTTGGATAATTGTAGCGTTGATTCAACATACTGAGCCCGCATTCTGTGGAGTTTGGAGTACATTCTTCAACACATTTGCTGCAAAAAAGCACCAAATGAATAGAAATACTAACAAATATGGGATTACTGAGAAGCTGAAGGCTTAGTAGTAGACAGTAGTTTCTGATTGTTTCTTCTTTGAGAGGCTTAAGTGGAAAACAGGACGAGGAGGCAGAAGGTCTAAAGTGCAGTGAGTAGTAAAGGTGGCTTCGACTGAGCAGTGTTCAATTGCTGCAAAGAAGAACCAAATGAATGGTAATACTAACAAACATGGGATAACTGAGAAGCTGAAGGTTTAGTAGTAACCTGTAGTTTCTGATTGTTCTATCTATTGTTCTTTAATCTTTGTTATTATGATACATGAAAGTATAGTATTAGCAGCTTTTGTAATTTTCAACTTATTTAGAATTCAAACAAATCTTTGAGTTTGATGACAATGTGTATTTGATTATTTCCTTTACAACGATTCTCCATGTATCTGTATGCTTCATCTTTGGCACTCACCATTGCTTCTCGTGTTCTATATTTATGTGGAGTTGCATATTTTAGTGTGAATTGTGTTGATTCTTCATTCTCAACAGTTCATTTTATATGTGTTTAATTCTGAAAATCATTTGATTGCTTCTGAGAAAATTGTAGAATTGATACTAAGACTTGTGGTTGAGGAAGGTTGTGAATTAGCGCCGTGAATTGGGACTTCTGAATGAATAGTGCGTTCTTTTGGTTTTTAACACAGCGCTCACATATCATACCCATGATGCCATAAGAATTCTCTAATTATGATTGTTGGAGACTGCATGTCTTATTTTCCAAAATGTTTTAGTTCTTTGGAAGCAATCCTTCAGCTTCTTTATGCCTTTTTGTTAGAGATGTGCCTACATTCAGGGCTTAAACTGCTGGGAAAGTAAGAGATTTTGTCTTGCCCTGGTTGCATGCTTACCAAGATGTCCTGCAATTTAACGTCTATCGTTTGCACACACACTGATGGCGTGATTGGTAAGAATAATTAGATAGCACCGGACATTATTAAGGAGAAGATAACATCTCTGTACAATCCTAAACACGGACAATAAGATATAGGTATGGGTCCAGCACACCAGTGTAACGGTTTTTTGTTGGCAGGCACAATTTCTATGAGGGTGTTGTACGTTTGACCTTAAACTTATGAACCTATTCTTGTGAAGTGCAACATAATAGGATGTCTGGTTTTACCATTTAGAGAGGGTTTTTATCTACCTTCAACTACTCATACTCATCCATTTTGAATGATATTTCCTATGAATAAACAGAACTTTACCAACAAAAATTTAACGCTAGTAATATAAAATAGTAATATCAACAGTTTTATACCAAATGAATACCTCGGGATCTTTGCGTGCTTAAGATCTGATCATTACACGCATGATGGATGAAGATTGTAAGCTGGATCGTCTACAAATTAATTGGAAAAGCTGCTTTCTCTCATGGCTCCATGGATTCAAGAACTTCATTATTCTCATTTAGACATTCCAATAACCCTAGAAAATATCTCCCCGATCATGACCCCTGTATCCAGCCACGAGAGCCTTTACCTCTCGAATCTTGATGACATGATTGGAGCACGTGTTTTCACTCCAACCGTATACTTTTACAGATCGAATGAGTGGCATTTCCATCATGAACCGATCATGAAAGTACTTAGAGACGCTCTAAGAAGCGTGTTAGTGCCATATTATCCTTTCTCAGGGAGGTTAAGGGAAACGAAGAATGGGAAGCTAGAAGTATTTTTCGGTCCTGATCAAGGTGTACTTCTAGTTGAGGCGCGTTCGGATGTGGCCTTAGCTGATTTGGGAGATTTAACCGTTTCAAATCCTGCATGGATTAAATTGATATACAGATTTCCTAATGAAGAACAGTATAAAGTTGTTGACATGCCATTATTGATAGCACAAGTGACTAAATTCAGTTGTGGTGGATTTAGCCTCGGTTTGAGAATTTGCCATTGCCTCTGTGATGGGCTTGGAGCAATGCAGTTCCTCAGTGCATGGGCTGCAACCGCAAAAACCAGGTCGTTGGTTATAAACCCGACCCCTTGCTGGGATCGAGAAACTTTTCGACCCCGTGATCCACCAAAGGTCGAATTTTCACACACCGAGTTCAAGAGAATCGATGATTGTTCGAGCCTAACAAAGAGTCTATGGGAAGTCAAACCTGTCCAAAAATGCTACAGAATAAGTCAAGAGTTTCAAATCCATGTGAAAAACTTAGCACGATCAGATGGAAACTTTTCTTGCACATCATTTGATGCAATGGCAGCTCATGTGTGGAGATCTTGGGTTAAGGCTTTAGACATAAAGCCTCTCGACTACGAGCTTCGTCTGACATTTTCAGTCAATGCTCGTCCGAAGCTCAAAAACCCACCTTTGAAAGACGGGTTTTATGGCAATGCTTTGTGTGTTGCGTGTGCAACAAGTACGGTCCAAAGTCTTGTCAACAGACAACTTTCAGAGACAGCCCGGTTGGTGCACGAGGCTCGACTAGGCGTATCGGAGGAATATTTGAGATCTACAATAGACTATGTTGAAGTAAGCAGGCCAAAGAGGTTGGAATTTGGTGGAAAATTAACAATAACACAATGGACAAGATTTTCAATTTATGAATCTGCTGATTTTGGATGGGGTAGGCCAGTATATGCTGGTCCAATTGATTTGACTCCAACCCCACAAGTTTGTCTATTTTTGCCGCAAGGAGACGAGGCCGACTGTAATGGTTCAATGGTTTTATGCATATGCTTGCCAGAATCTGCCTGCAATAAATTTAGGGAATTTTTGTATCTCATGGATTCAACTGATAATTCCATGAAATTGTTATGATGGTGAAGTTCTCTTGTTAACAGTTCATTCCTACTTTTGAACACAAAAAAGCACTTATATAGCAAATTAAGTTGAATATTATGAGACCCTACTCGTGTTCTTACTCTAAAATGCTCAGAATTAGGTAATTTACATTACTACTGTCATTCAAACAGGTACTGTCTCGAGCTTGTAAACCTCACACCTTGCGTGTTGTGTGTTAGACCACACCAGAAAAGAAGAGGATATTACAAAACTAAACTGAAAGGTGAAAAGAATTTCATGTAGCTGAATCAAAATTTTATCAAGAACAAGACTTTGTTTACTGAAACAAGAACCATGTAAAATTTTAGGTTTGTTATTCCAAGGTTTCATTTCTTGTAACGCAGTAAATTAAATCCAACTGCTAGAACTAAGCATCGAATGGATCCATCCGAGTATTTCAATATTTTGAACCGCTTGTTATACCTGAAATATTTCGCAAGTGAAATCATTCAATCCCGCGTAATTACTGGAATCAAACCCGATATGAAACCACCAGTTACAGTTCAGGTTCGATCCCATAACATTTTTTTTTAATCGAGAGCTAACAATATAAATTATTTTCCTAATATCTAACAGAAATAGAAGAAATAAAATATACCACCAAATATATATTTCAACATTTTCTTTATCGAGTGTAAATATGTTACCAAATAGTATACAATATCTAACCCAACAGAAGCACCAAATTACATACCAAAAGAAAAAACCAAAAACTAGAAACCAACAAAAAAGTACCATTCTACAAATTATAAAAATAACAAAATAAATCCTATAAAAATGGCATAACAATCAACTTGTCGGCTACTCTTTCCATCTTATTGTTTCCTATGCATCCCGTCAATCATTGAGCTAGGATGAATAAATTTTAAAAAATAAAAAAAGTTATGGAAAAAGACAAATTTGATTCTAGAGTTAGGCACCCACGTTCCAGTACAAGAACCATCGAACGGACATTCGACTGATTCTTGGTTCCGATTCTTAATTTTTTCTAGAACCAGACCGAAGCCGAAGGAGATTCTGGTTCGGTTCCTCTTCTAGATGTTCGATTCCAATTAAAATATACACCCCTACCAACTACATCAAGTTCTTTAACTTTTATGTGATAAATGAAAAACAAAAAATTTAAACAAAATGTCCGAAAAAAAAATTATAGGGCACCCTTACCCTTTGAATACTTAGAAAACATTTATCGGGGTGGGAAGAAAAAATTTGTCGAAAACTCTGAATAGCCGCAAACTTTGATCCTGGGCATATCTGACTCTGTTGTTAACAGCAAGAGAAAAGCCAATGCTAGTAGCACATGCACGGGTAGAGTGCATCGCCTCATCTTCACAGATCATAAAGTTTGTGCCTTTCTGGTTACTAAATCTCCAAGTGGGATGCAAGCAACGTACTATTATTGCTTGTCCATCGTATAAACTTATAGACTCCTATAGTCGATCACCGTTACTTCATCTTCTTGAGCATCCAGGTCATTATAGCTGCAAAAAATTTTAAACCCAGGTTAGAAATTCCATTGTGCAATGAAAAATATGAAGACTAGTACATGGAGATATATTTTGTTAACATTCGAAGTTCCTTAACCATTTCAATGAAAATAAATGGAATTTATAAAGCGTCGTCCAATTGGCGGTTATCTTTTAGCAGAAGTTTCAAATTTAATCCTAGAGTATGAGGTTGAAACTTCTAGCTGATGGTATCGTTAGCACACTCGTACAAAGATTAGTTATAAAACAGATTTCCATGTGTTCAGTTTATGGTATTCATTAAGAAAAGTGCTTCAATAAACAGCTCAGGTGTATCCTACAGTTAGACATACCAGCCAAAAAGATTATTAGCAGGCTAAAGAACAGCAGAATTTTTCAACCCAACTGTTAAAACAAAGACTAGCCCATGCACAGACTATGCTTGGTCCCGTTTATGGCTCATTTGAGAAAAAGGTTGATTAAAATATTTGCCACATAATCCATCCTCCTGTCATACATTATTCCACAAAAACATTGCACGCCTATACTGAATTGAACCCCATGTACAATCATGGTCAATAGTCGAGTTGCCACTTGCATACCAAGAGTAAGGACTCTGTCTGATAATTAGCTTAGTCATGTATATTAAGAGATTATTTATTGAATTAAGCTTGACTAATCTAGAGGCACAAGCTCTGACTGAAGATTGATCATAAAAAATACCATTAAGCCAAAAAATGAAACTAGGTAATCTTAAATGCAATCAACATTTGTCATCCCCCACTCAGAAACTGAATGGTTCAAGCTCAGGAAAATACAGATCCAGAAGCAAATGGTTGATAATTTCTACAGTTAAGTTATTAGCAAAAATGTATTGGGTGGAAAAACATAGGGATGTTCTACTTCCTACCTGGAAGAGGCTCCAAAAACTTGTTTTGAGGTCACATCAATAATGTTTGGCTGAAACAGAGGCGGGAAAACCAGGCTACGAGTGTTTTAAGAGTAAAATAGTTTGATCTCATTCAACTTGCAGAAAATGTGCAGTAATTACTAATTATGAAACAGGTTGCTGTATGTTTTTCAAACTGAACTAAGTATTTAAAACCACAGAACAGGCTCTCTCTAAAAGGCCCCAGCCCCAATTGTTTCCTCAATTTCAGTACCGTGCTACACCACATTGGTGTATCAGTGTCCACTTACAGAAAATATAAGGAAGAACAGCTGACCTTCGCAAGTGTCGAGTATCCTGTCGGAATGTTGGAGGTAAAGCTATTATTGGGGCAGGCAAACTGACCTAGGGCCCTGACCTTCCATTTCCACCACCATCAAAAGGAGGACGACCTCCTTGGTCTCGGAACATTCGCATCGCAACTTCAGGAGGAGCAGGAACAAAAGGCCCCAATGGACATTATGGACTGCAAACCGTAAACATACATTGACTCGATAAGAATAGAAAATATAAAATGTCGATACAGTCACGATAAGCATTGCCACTACCAAACAATCATAAAAAGTACAGAACTAACCCTGCACCAGGAACAGGCATCAGTACAGGAGGAGGTATATCTGAAGGGAAAGGAGCAACAGGTATGCCTGTCCACCAAAAGTGTCAATCATTATGAGGCTGTTTGGTACGGCTTAAAATTCAATTAAAATTGAAAATATGTCCGTTATTGGGTTCCATCCGTCTAATAAAAGTCAACAATAAATGCTATATTTTCAATTTTAATCTGATTTTAATCTCTACCAAAC
>CAIGRF010162491.1:4050-14959 GCA_903798235.1 Fraxinus ornus
CCCTTGATCTCGGATCGGAGATGCTAACAGGGCGGGAATCGAAGTGGGGGACCTCTCTATCGCCTGTGTCTATCTCCTGTCAAGTATGCTCCCCAGACATAGACTACGTACAGGGTAGTACTCTTGGAAAGATAGAATATCACCGCGTGAACATAACATTAAGTTACGAATGTAACTCCCGGGGTATCGACCACTCTTCTAAATATAGTAAGGCGGAGAACTGTTGTTCATTGGAGCGCCGGAGTGCGGAGGTTGTTCCCATCATTGAAGTCAGAGTGTGGGACTGAGCCTTCCGAATGAGAAAGAAAAAAAGTGCTTAGTTTCGTTGGAAAAACCAACGCAAATATCATATTGACTTTCTCTCGCCCTACTTCTAAAGATAGATAGAAAAGGTTGGAGAGAGTGACTTTATGAAATTCTCTCCTTTTAGAATTCTTTCTCCCACACACCTTTGCCCTCTTTCACCGAGGAGGAAAGAATTATCTTCCAAGGCGGGCAGAGACCTAAATTTCCATTCGATTTTTTCCTAAAAATTTCTTGCAGCAAGATGATCAGTCCGAGAGTGCTGGAGAGAAGAAAAGAGAAATCGATAAAAACCTTTCTGATTCGGTCACCGAGCAGTCGGACGACTCTTCAGTAACCCAGGATGCAGGATGACCCGATCCCTTCGACGCTGTATACCCCCTCCATCCTTCGGAGGTGGAAGAAGGGGTACTACCAATTTCTATTTATATATATTAGGGCCCCAGAACGCCAAAAGGTGGGGGAGCAAGAGTTGTCACAATATAAAAGAGAAATAAATAAATGACTATAAGGAACCAACGATTCTCTCTTCTTAAACAACCTATATCCTCCACACTTAATCAGCATTTGATAGATTATCCAACCCCGAGCAATCTTAGTTATTGGTGGGGTTTCGGTTCGTTAGCTGGTATTTGTTTAGTCATTCAGATAGTGACTGGCCTTTTTTTAGCTATGCATTACACACCTCATGTGGATCTAGCTTTCAACAGCGTAGAACACATTATGAGAGATGTTGAAGGGGGCTGGTTGCTCCGTTATATGCATGCTAATGGGGCAAGTATGTTTTTCATTGTGGTTCACCTTCATATTTTTCGTGGTCTATATCATGCGAGTTATAGCAGTCCTAGGGAATTTGTTCGGTGTCTCGGAGTTGTAATCTTCCTATTAATGATTGTGACAGCTTTTATAGGATATGTACTACCTTGGGGTCAGATGAGTTTTTGGGGAGCTACAGTAATTACAAGCTTAGCTAGCGCCATACCTGTAGTAGGAGATACCATAGTAACCTGGCTTTGGGGGGGTTTCTCCGTGGACAATGCCACCTTAAATCGTTTTTTTAGTCTTCATCATTTACTCCCCTTTATTTTAGTAGGCGCCAGTCTTCTTCATCTGGCCGCATTGCATCAATATGGATCCAATAATCCATTGGGTGTACATTCAGAGATGGATAAAATTGCTTCTTACCCTTATTTTTATGTAAAGGATCTAGTAGGTTGGGTAGCTTTTGCTATCTTTTTTTCCATTTGGATTTTTTATGCTCCTAATGTTTTGGGGCATCCCGACAATTATATACCTGCTAATCCGATGTCCACCCCGCCTCATATTGTGCCGGAATGGTATTTCCTACCGATCCATGCCATTCTTCGTAGTATACCTGACAAATCGGGAGGTGTAGCCGCAATAGCACCAGTTTTTATATGTCTGTTGGCTTTACCTTTTTTTAAAAATATGTATGTACGTAGTTCAAGTTTTCGCCCGATTCACCAAGGAATATTTTGGTTGCTTTTGGCGGATCGCTTACTACTAGGTTGGATCGGGTGTCAACCTGTGGAGGCACCATTTGTTACTATTGGACAAATTTCTCCTTTTGTTTTCTTTTTGTTTTTTGCCATAACGCCCATTCTGGGACGAGTTGGAAGAGGAATTCCTAATTCTTACACGGATAATTAAATTCAAAAAAGAAAAAAAAAAAGCATAAAAAGTGAAGAAAATTCTGACACCAATCATTTACGAGTGAGTATTACACCAAGAATTGACAAGCGGATGAGTTTTCTAGTTGGCTATGTTGATATAGCTTAGATAAGGAAAATATACTATAGGGTAGGGCTGAACTTTCAAATCCGGGGGCTTTGTCCCCGAAACTCCCCTCTCCCCCCCGTCCCTTACTCGGCCTTTGAAAGCCAGAACATTCGCATAGAGGAGTATCTGTATCACGCATGCTCCTCCACTTATGACAAAATGACCTTCTATCCTCTTCTAGGAATTCCTACCCCTATAAGAAAGATAAGAGAGGGAAAAAAAGTGGAAGAGTATTCTGCATGAATATGCTTCTGCACTGGGAATATCTCATAGCGGGAAGGCCCAGAGATCATAAAGGAGGGGATGGGAATGGAGGCATTCCAGCCCAACATACTCCGGTGAATGGGTCGAGAGAGATAGGGGGGGGGAGTGGGATACAGGAAGTATAGTGAACAGTTGAGTGGCTATCCAACCATTCAATCGGCTATGGGGGGTTTTAGCAAGCGGGTAAACCGATGATGACTAGTACAAACTTAGGTAGGTCGATCGTCGCTCATCCCTCGTCTTCTCTCCCGTGAAGTGATTAATCCCTAAAATTGGCATGCAATCCCTATGGAAAAGCAAGTATTCCGATTGGAGGAAATTTCCACCCTCTAATGATCCATTCCGCCCTTCCCTATAGCCGGAAAGGTATAAAATATTATGTTATGGATTACTTTCAGTAGTTCTTCCACCCCCTCCTGTTCCACCTATCCCTTCACTCCCCAGGGATTCCGTACAGCTAGACAATCAAGGTTCATCGCTCGGAGGGAGGGAATAGAAGCAAGCATTTTCCGTTCAGTCGGTAATGAATCAATACGCAGGGAAAGTTTGAATGGCAAGTCTCGGGCAGGCTCATATTGGTTGGGTATGCTACTTTCATAGGCGAGACTTTCCAGAAGGTCTTCAAGGTAGATATGCTCTTCTTCTCAGAAATACCACATACTCTTTTTTGGTTTTTGGTCAGGTAGCACAGAAGGGAGAGTTGGCCGAGTTGAAAGCCTGGTTGCATGTGACTGAGTGGGGAGAGGGGGGCGAAGAGATCCGCAACTTTCACTTTGATCTTCGACTTGAACTTTCACTGCAAAATTGCACTTTTTTTTTGTCTTTCTTTTTCTAGTAAGATTTCAATATCATCCTTCGTGAATCTTTCATCCCCATGTTCGTCATGCTATGAATATAGGTAGGCAAATTACGCCATTTCTTTTGAAGGGTAACGTTCATCTGATATAATTCACTTTCACTTCGAAAGCATCTTTTGAAAAAGTTTTCCCACTTTTTTGTTCTTATCCATCAATCGAAGAATTTTCAGAATTCAAAAGAATTTCTGACGTCCGCTTTCCTCCAAAAGATATTTATAGCAAGCAGCACTGCACTACTACTAATTCCCGTTCGATAGGTTCCCATTCGGGGGCTTCTATCAGCATTTCGTCCCATGCATCGGGAATTGGTCAAAATCAACTGCTTCTTAAGCTTTTGAATTTTGCTCTCGAATTGACTATTGAAAAGGAAGGGATGTTGGACTTGGGCAGAAGATTTGTATAAAGAAGTGAGTGAATATCGATGGCCTTTGTTGAACAGAGAGCGAACGGATGGCAAGTGACTTTGATCTCACGCGGGCCTATACTTCGGCTGGGGGCTGGGCTTTGACAGATCAAGACTGGGGCTTCGTTTAGCCGCCTATGTAGTAGAAAACTCTGAGTTCGACGTTGAATAGCCATAGTGAGTTCATCACCAGTGGCATAAGCAGAGGAGGCATATGCGGGGGGAAGAAAGGAAATTTACCTCACTTCTTAGGATCCAATTCCAGTTAAATCCGCAACAAAGCCAGCACCGGAACCCGTTGCTTTCGTGGGATCAACTGCTCCTTTTCGATATAGAACTGGATAATCACAAACTGCCTTTGCCTCTCGTTAGCTTGTCTTTAGTTAGAGAAATCCCATGTGACTCCTAGTATTTATTGTTTATTGTGATTTGGTCAAGTAAGAAGTGTCAGCAATCCGTATAGTGCTATTCCTAGTACTTTGACTTGAGTCACCATGGCTACATAGCGGTTCTCATTCTCACTATGGCACTTTCTCTTCTTTCAGTTATTATCATTCCCTATACTACATCATAGTCAGGGCTGCTCTGGAACGAAGCAACTAGAAAGATAAGGAAGCAGCAGATGCACGAATGGAAGATGCAAGAGTAGGCTTTGAATTTCATTCGAATATAGTGGAAAAATGAATAGAATAAACGAGCTTTTAGCTCGAGAAGGCATCTTTGGATCGTTGAACTTTCACGCTCATATAGCGAAAAACTACTCCAATTTCTAAAAATAGCTCAGTAAATGAATGGTCGAGCAAGTGGCTGATGGAAAGAATACATACCGGCGCGATTTCTATCCAGTCTTTGTCCCAGCCCACTAACCCCAAGAAAGAGGGGGTACACCAAAGACAAAGACAATCCAACCAAAGAACAAGGGCACGCCTTCGCGAAAATGAAAACATTCATGAAAAGCCACAGTTGCATGAAATCTGGTGTGGTCAATCCTATTTGTATATGCCTTATGGTACTTATGGACTTGGCGAAATAAGAGCATCTTTGATCCCGTTGGCCGAGCTTAACTCCGTCAAGCCTGTACTTCAAGTGAGAGCTAGAGCCCTTCTTCGCCTCTTCCCGTCCGAGGGACAAGTGAAGTGAGAATTACTTTAAATAGATCGAGTGCACCTCAGTAAAAACATGAGGGGGATGCTCGGCTAAGAATATCGACCCAACTTGCTTACCAAGTGAAAGGAAGTTGACTACCTTCTTCAATCAGCAAAAGAGAGACCCTTGAGCATATTCTTCTAGATTCGTTAGAGTGATTGGCTCCGTTTGCGGATCCAGGAGTTTCAGTATAGTAGGCGAGTACAATGGGAATAAATCAAGGTTATTTTATGGCAGTCCAGCTATTTGACTCGGAAACAGCTAGTCAACTCGTAAGCATAGCCAGGGGAGTCTCTTTCCGGAAGAGCTTTTAAATCATTAATATTCGTGGAAACCCCTTTCAAAGGGCGGCAAAAGGTCTTACGTTAATATTCCCGTAAATCGATTAACATTTCCGGATATCTATGGCATACGTTATTCTCGGATCTCAGAGACAGATGGAGTCAGTCTTGTTACCATCACCGGATCAGTTCGGGCTGTCGCACGACGCCCTCAGAGAAATCATCTTACTGGATATTATATAAGAACTCAAACAGAAGAACTAAAGCTCTGATCACGGATCAAGATGCAAAAACAGATTGAAAAAGTCGAAGAAGCGGTCAACCAAGCGTAGCCCCTTTTGATCTAGCAAAAGTGGATAGGACTAAGGAATAGCAGCAAATCTCGAATCTGGAACTCCAGTTTAGACAATGGTTAAAGTTTCTTTGTTTAATACTAGTGTCTTTCTATGAAAGATTGCACTTCCGTATACAATTAACAGACTATTGTTTTTGTCACTAAATTTAAGGTCGGCTAACTTAAGTTCTTAGAAATATGTGACAGTTTTTCCTGCACCACGTCCGCAAATATTTTCTTCACACATTATATTTTCCTCACTTTCCATGCTGCAGCTTCAAGTGATTTAATAGTGTCAACAAAATACAAGTTCAGGAAAGGTGGAACACGCCTTTCTCAGTCAAACTTCATACTGTAAAACACCACTTTGTGCTTCCCCAGCTTAGAAGTAATATATGATAGCATCGAACCTGCATAAAAGAGAGAATTAAGGGTATGTTTGACTGCAAGAATGAAATTTGGGTGAAAAGAAAATGAATTCCAGGGAATTGAATTGCCGAAGATTGTTTTTCTAGAAATTGTCAATTAATTATACTTGATTTGTAAATTTTCCACCTGAAAAATGTTGAAATTTTCTATCTTTTGGTGTTCGTTTGACTTTGTTTTGCATGAAAATTGTCAATTTAAGAGATAATTGTTTTACAATTATGGATAGATTTTGTATCTATTGCCAAAAAAAAAGGTCAAAAAAATAAAAAAAGATGGAAAGCAAAAAACCACCTAAAAGGTGGGAAAACCAATTACCAAAAATCAAGAAAATCAGTCACGTACTGGCAAAGCAAGAAAATGAAATCTATGGGAAAAAAATAAGAAGCCATCAAACAAGCTAAAAGTTGGAAATGGAATTTGGATTCCATTTTCCATGGAAAAAATTGGCCAATCAAACATGCCCTAACAAGTTATCAGCCAACACAAATATTGAAGAATTATGCTACTTGTACAACATTAGTTGACAACTTCACACTTGACAATATCACATTCATTCATTTTAAAAACCACTAAAACCCGCTTTTTAAATCAAGGGCATGGATTTTGACAACACAAAGGTTGTCAACAAGAGTTGTACAAATAGCTTAATTGAATATTAATACAATCCATTTTCAAAATGGAAAATCAAGAAATTAAAAGATGCAGCAAACAGTAAAATGTGCAACAGACGTTTGAGTTGCATCCTCGTCCACTCTGCACTGTTACTCGGTTTGTGGCATCTATGGTGCTCCTTTGACACGTGAAGAATTATGAACATGAAGCTATTCTCATTCAGGACAACAAAAAGGGGATGATGAGTACTGAAAATAAGAATGCTTTATTTCATTCGGAAACTGATTGTTACATGAATGTTTAACTCGAAGAATGATACTGAGGATCTAGAGATTATGGGGCGTTAAGTAGTATCAAATGAATAATGGTTGTATAAACATTCTTCCTTCCTAGCAACTAAAATTACTAACATCTAACTGCAGCCAACCTAAGAAACTCAAAACTGAAGTAACAGATTGCATCTTCGTTTGCGATGCTTCCGGGTACCACTTATAATTGGTGGTCAATATACAACAGAAAATGACTGCTTCAAAAGAGGATTTCAGGAGCCGTCTCTAGCAACCTGTCCAATGGAAAGTTGCTCATTATCAATTCTGTTTACTCAAAGGAAAGAAAGCAGATCTTCTCAAGTTGTGCTGGCCAATTTTCCCCCAGAACACGAGGATTTGACTCCATTGCAACACGAAAATCTGACATACTTACATACGTCAAGGGACTTGGTCTTTGTGTGTATCTTGCAGGTAATGCCCCTCTCCCTCCAGTACTTATTTGACCGTTTAATTCTCCGGCATGATTACGCCGTGATCTTGCAAGCTCTATACAAGGTTCAATTAACCTCTTCAAATACACATCCAAACTATTATTTAACAGGGTAGCGCACTCCAACGAAATTCCAACACCCTCCACCTCCAACTTTTGCTCCAAACAACTCCTCAACGTTCTCATATCAGGTAACTCACCACTGTTTTGACAAGTATTAAACATGAAACCTCGGTGAAGAGCTTTACGAGCACCACCCATGTTTATTGAAACACCAAATGGAGCAGTAATAGGGGTCCGACTTTTAATGCCTAGGCTTCCAGCAAACTGTTCAACCTCTTCTCCATCTTCAACGGGAGCAACTTCAATGGGTGGTCTGCTACTGAGAGAGTTCGGTTCTGCTCCACTTTGTTGTTCTTGTATTCTTGGACTAGTTTCTTCGAATGTGATACTAGGGCTCTTGCCTAGTGGTCCAAGTGGACTTGGACGATCCCGAAACTTACGATGATCCCTGTTGACAGGAGACCTATGCCTGCGAGGAGATGGGGGAAATGCATCGCCATAGAGTGATTGCATACAATTTCTTTGGTAACCATTTGCAACTTTAACCCCGAGGGGTCCTTTAAATTTCCTAGCTTTTGGTGGAGGAACTTTGGCCTGGCACGCATTCTGGAGAATGGATTGAATAAGCTGATTATGAAGAGAGATATTCTCTCTTCCAATTGTTTGTATGCAGCTCTGATCAAACTCGACCTTGCTAAGCTTTAAACTGAAAAATCTTTTCAGCTGATCGAAGTATTTTTCTGCTCTTGCATGCCCAATATTCTGATAAATAAGATTTTTCAGCTCCACCGTATNATGATGTTTTGCCACCATTTTTAACCTGCTTAACATCCAAAATGCCAGATCCCAATCAATACTACATCCCAAAATAAATAAAAACACCAAATCTCATCTAAAAAAAATCTCTCGTGGCAAAAATTGGTCTCGTACAGATAATTATGTCAATAACATAATTTAACATTCATTTCGAATATAGAAAGGAAAAAAACAGGGATACCAATAAGCCCAGCTATAATTTGACAGCATTATTTCAAAGTAAATAATTAACAAAATCTAATTTTTATTGTTAACAAACCTCTATTTTAACCAAAAAAACTTTATTTTTTGCACAATTAAATCATCAAAAAACAACGTGCAGTATAACAAACTTTACCATCAAGTTCATTTTAAATATAGAAATCAACCGATGCCATCAGAATGAAAACAAAACCCTCGAATTCCAATTGGGCAAGAGTAGAGTAAGAACTACGTAAAAAAAATAAAAAATTCAGATAAATAATCAAAACCCAGTTGAGATTTCTAGGGGAATTAAAGAACCGAGAAATTAAATTGAATTATAATGAAAATTAGAGCAAAAAAAGAAAGAGAAATCGACCTGGGTTTGAAGAAGTTGAGATCGAGTGTTTTTCTTCCTCACCCAACCCAAAGCGTTCGCGGCCTATGGCCTGTCTGTCTAAATTGGAGAACAAAATCCTAGCCAAACACGAACTTAAGTCTCATAAGCTTAGGCTTTCCGAACATACTCTTCGGTTAGTACATACTTGCGCGGGTACGTCGTGTTTTACTAAGGCCATGTTTGGTTCTGTTCAGTGTTTTGGGGGTGGGTGGGGTGAGGGAAGGTCCTATTGGGTTGATTTTAAGTCAGTTGTTAGATTGTGAATTTTTATGTTTTTTGTTTGTTGGATCAAACAAAGAAAATCAATGACAATGGCAATACAAACTATTTTGAGGTGGATTAGTGTAGTGGATTTTGATATTTCGATATTTGTCTATGATTTAGAATACATTATCTAATTACTTCGTTATTTAATTAAGAACAACAGTTTTGTCGGTGATATAATTACTCATAATTGACAGAATTCCGAAATTTGGACTTTAGCAATGAGTTAAGCTAGTTGTACTTCAACGATGTTTAATAAACTTTCCAAAATAAATGTCCTTTTTGACGATTTCTTTTGTTATGTTTGCAATGTTATCTCATTGTGTGTAATGTCTCCAAGTTGAGCAAGAAGCAAAAAGCGTCAATAGATGAGCAAGGCTCTATTGAGATTTTGTATTGAGGGCGTGTTCGGTATGACTTAAAATCCAATTAAAATTGAAAATAGAATCGTTATTGGGTCTCACTCGTCTAATAAAAGTCAATAATAACGACTAATTTTTCAATTTTGATATCTACCGAACACGCCCTGAGTCTTTATCTTTTAATAAATATATGGCCTGAATTGAGTTTGTTTCAAATACTTAGTATCCATTTTCTTTGACCATCTTAATAAATCCCAATGTCAATTTTAAGAGAACCCAAATAACAACTTCAAATAAGAGAATATGCAATAAATGTATTAAATCGATTCCTTAGAGTTGATAGCAACTTCAAATATTGAACTCAAAAGGATCAAAAAGGAAATGATAATTTGAATTATAGAATTACAACGAAATGTACAACAAATCAACTTTTATCATAATTGAAAAAGAGTTAGTTCAATCCTCTTATAGTCATTTTTCAAATTGAGCAATCCATTAGTTAGGATTCTGATAAGCAAGAACCGTTTGCCACATAGAATGAGGTGTTAAGAATTATTCATTGAACTGACACTGATGTATCTAAAATACCATAGTTTTTCAATGAAAATGTTATTTTTATTCTTGATCATGTCAAGTTTAGCATCAACTCATAGCTACAAAAGATACAATACTTGCATACCACTTTATATTCTCAAGGCATCAAACAAATGGTCGAATTCAAAACTAAAATTTTCCGGATACTCCGTAATACCAAGGGTGTGTTTGAGCCACATTATTTTAGAAAAATGTATTCTAGAATAGTAGATTAATGGAGAATGTGTGGTTGAAAAAGAAGGAAAAATTATTAATGTGATGGAAATATTATTTTATTGAAAAATGTGTGGTTTAAAATGAGTAGAAAAATGAAAATGAAAATTTTAATGTGTACCAAACAGGGGCCGAATGTCATTTCTTATTCACAAGGAGCTCCCTGATAGTTAACCTCACTATCTGATTCCCCATGAGAAGAAGTCACAATGTATTTTTCTTATAAAAACTAAGAGTTTGACATATTTTTTATATTTTTGCTATACAATGTATGGGTAAAATTCATTTGCGGTAGCTATACTTTTATACAATATGAATCATGTAACTATAGTTTAATTGGTCAATTGAATATTTATATTGGAATTGGACTCCAAAATTGTCATTTTTTTTATTGAAGGAAATCAATGATGTTGTAATCGATGAATGAAGGTCATAAATTACTTCACTAAAGTTGTACTTATTTCATATCAACAACTAACCATTACATGTAATGTTAATATTTGATTGTCATATTATCAATTTTCATAAATAAAATTGGACGAAGTTATCTTAATTGAAATGAAATTGAAGAGTAGTTAACTGTTGAAATTAAATTAAAGTTAAATTATCCGATTGAAATCAAATTAAAGTTTTCTGATTGAACAAATTTAAATTACATTTATGATAGAGGGAAAGTATACATTATGCAAAACCAATCAACAAGGTTTATTTCACCTCCCAAAAACATATAAATTACGTTTAAAAATAAATTTAGGATAATTGGTAGAAAACGTACATCAACATCTACCCTCGGCCAAAGAACCAACCCTCCCCTTCCCCGCCACCACCG
>CAIGRF010162491.1:15335-33900 GCA_903798235.1 Fraxinus ornus
CATTCTGGAGAATGGATTGAATAAGCTGATTATGAAGAGAGATATTCTCTCTTCCAATTGTTTGTATGCAGCTCTGATCAAACTCGACCTTGCTAAGCTTTAAACTGAAAAATCTTTTCAGCTGATCGAAGTATTTTTCTGCTCTTGCATGCCCAATATTCTGATAAATAAGATCTTTCAGCTCCATCGTATCCACCCGCGTAAAATGATGTTTTGCCACCATTTTTAACCTGCTTAACATCCAAAATGCCAGATCCCAATCAATACTACATCCCAAAATAAATAAAAACACCAAATCTCATCTAAAAAAAATCTCTCGTGGCAAAAATTGGTCTCGTACAGATAATTATGTCAATAACATAATTTAACATTCATTTCGAATATAGAAAGGAAAAAAACAGGGATACCAATAAGCCCAGCTATAATTTGACAGCATTATTTCAAAGTAAATAATTAACAAAATCTAATTTTTATTGTTAACAAACCTCTATTTTAACCAAAAAAACTTTATTTTTTGCACAATTAAATCATCAAAAAACAACGTGCAGTATAACAAACTTTACTATCAAGTTCATTTTAACTCTAGAAATCAACCGATGCCATTAGAACGAAAAACAAAACCCTCGAATTCCAATTGGGGAAGAGTAGAGAAAGAACTACTAAAAAAAATAAAAATTCAGATAAATAATCAGAACCCAGTTGAGATTTCTAGGGGAATTAAAGAACCGAGAAATTAAATTGAATTATAATGAAAATTAGAGCAAAAAAAGAAAGAGAAATCGACCTGGGTTTGAAGAAGTTGAGATCGAGTGTTTTTCTTCCTCACCCAACCCAAAGCGTTCGCGGCCTATGGCCTGTCTGTCTAAATTGGAGAACAAAATCCTAGCCAAACACGAACTTAAGTCTCATAAGCTTAGGCTTTCCGAACATACTCTTGGGTTAGTACATACTTGCGCGGGTACGTCGTGTTTTACTAAGGCCATGTTTGGTTCTGTTCAGTGTTTTGGGGGTGGGTGGGGTGAGGGAAGGTCCTATTGGGTTGATTTTAAGTCAGTTGTTAGATTGTGAATTTTTATGTTTTTTGTTTGTTGGATCAAACAAAGAAAATCAATGACAATGGCAATACAAACTATTTTGAGGTGGATTAGTGTAGTGGATTTTGATATTTCGATATTTGTCTATGATTTAGAATACATTATCTAATTACTTCGTTATTTAATTAAGAACAACATTTTTGTCGGTGATATAATTACTCATAATTGACAGAATTCCGAAATTTGGACTTTAGCAATGAGTTAAGCTAGTTGTACTTCAACGATGTTTAATAAACTTTCCAAAATAAATGTCCTTTTTGACTATTTCTTTTGTTATGTTTGCAATGTTATCTCATTGTGTGTAATGTCTCCAAGTTGAGCAAGAAGCAAAAAGCGTCAATAGATGAGCAAGTCTCTATTGAGATTTTGTATTGAGGGCGTGTTCGGTACGAATTAAAATCCAATTAAAATTGAAAATATAATCGTTATTGGGTCTCACTCGTCTAATAAAAGTCAATAATAACGACTAATTTTTCAATTTTGATATCTACCGAACACGCCCTGAGTCTTTATCTTTTAATAAATATATGGCCTGAATTGAGTTTGTTTCAAATACTTAGTATCCATTTTCTTTGACCATCTTAATAAATCCCAATGTCAATTTTAAGAGAACCCAAATAACAACTTCAAATAAGAGAAGATGCAATAAATGTATTAAATCGATTCCTTAGAGTTGATAGCAACTTCAAATATTGAACTCAAAAGGATCAAAAAGGAAATGATAATTTGAATTATAGAATTACAACGAAATGTACAACAAATCAACTTTTATCATAATTGAAAAAGAGTTAGTTCAATCCTCTTATAGTCATTTTTCAAATTGAGCAATCCATTAGTTAGGATTCTGATAAGCAAGAACCGTTTGCCACATAGAATGAGGTGTTAAGAATTATTCATTGAACTGACACTGATGTATCTAAAACACGTTACTAACTTCAGTAACCAAGTTGAAAAATTGAAAAGATGAAGTACTAAAATGAAACTTTGCCCCATTGGGTGAAAATGTGAAATAAGACCATAGTTTTTCAATGAAAATGTTATTTTTATTCTTGATCATGTCAAGTTTAGCATCAACTCATAGCTACAAAAGATACAATACTTGCATACCACTTTATATTCTCAAGGCATCAAACAAATGGTCGAATTCAAAACTAAAATTTTCCAGATACTCCGTAATACCAAGGGTGTGTTTGAGCCACATTATTTTAGAAAAATGTATTATAGAATAGTAGATTGATGGAGAATGTGTGGTTGAAAAAGAAGGAAAAATTATTAATGTGATGGAAATATTATTTTATTGAAAAATGTGTGGTTTAAAATGAGTAGAAAAATGAAAATGAAAATTTTAATGTGTACCAAACAGGGGCCGAATGTCATTTCTTATTCACAAGGAGCTCCCTGATAGTTAACCTCACTATCTGATTCCCCATGAGAAGAAGTCACAATGTATTTTTCTTATAAAAACTAAGAGTTTGACATATTTTTTATATTTTTGCTATACAATGTATGGGTAAAATTCATTTGCGGTAGCTATACTTTTATACAATATGAATCATGTAACTATAGTTTAATTGGTCAATTGAATATTTATATTGGAATTGGACTCCAAAATTGTCATTTTTTTTATTGAAGGAAATCAATGATGTTGTAATCGATGAATGAAGGTCATAAATTACTTCACTAAAGTTGTACTTATTTCATATCAACAACTAACCATTACATGTAATGTTAATATTTGATTGTCATATTATCAATTTTCATAAATAAAATTGGACGAAGTTATCTTAATTGAAATGAAATTGAAGAGTAGTTAACTGTTGAAATTAAATTAAAGTTAAATTATCCGATTGAAATCAAATTAAAGTTTTCTGATTGAACAAATTTAAATTACATTTATGATAGAGGGAAAGTATACATTATGCAAAACCAATCAACAAGGTTTATTTCACCTCCCAAAAACATATAAATTACGTTTAAAAATAAATTTAGGATAATTGGTAGAAAACGTACATCAACATCTACCCTCGGCCAAAGAACCAACCCTCCCCTTCCCCGCCACCACCGCCGCTGCCACCACCACCACAACCTTCCGCCAACCACTTCCAAAAAGGCGAACAGGAAAATACACAACCTCGAGTCCACATTTTTTTATGTACACATAAAGGAATCCCATTGATCTTTGTCTTGGCGTTAAATTGGCTACTCATACTCGAATTTGACGGCAAATTAATTTTTTTGTTTTCGCCAATATGATTGATGATTGAGTTGCACATGCATTTTGGTGAACTTGAGCGATATTGATTTGATTGTGGAAGATTTTTTTTTTTTTTTTTTTGAAGAGTGTAGGTCAAAAACTAAGCACCAAGAATTCCTAAATTGAAAAAAACCTCAAATATTTGTCTTGGTATCATAGCTTCATCATGGCCAACACCATTGGAGCTGAGCCAAAATCTTGAATACCAATAGTTACTGCCTCTGAGTCATCTCCGACTAGGGATAACAAAATGGCTCGCCAACTCGACCCGCTAAGGGTCGAGCCAAAATTTTTTGACCGAGCTTTTGCTCGGCTCGAGCCAAAAACGCTCGAACCGAGCCCAAGTTTCGAGTTTCGGCTTGTGACATGACTATTTTCGACACAAATAAGCTCAACAAAATCTTCATGTTCAACAAGTAACTTGCTTTGGCAATTTTGTTCATTGAAGTTAAATCGTGATAAATATTTGTTGTGGAAAAGCTTGTTCGACCGGTCAAAATGGGACACCGACTTGAATTTTAAAACAAAGACATGCCCACTTGATTTTTCATCTAAACAAATTGATGGTGTTACAATGATGAGATTGAATCTTGAGCTTGACTGCATGAATATAGGTTTGCCAAGACCAGATGCTTCTTGGTTATTGTATTTGAATTGATAGGATGAAAAAACTCTAAGGATCACTTGCTTGTCGAAAATATGTTTGGGTGTTCACTCTAAGTCCAATGTGATGTATTACAAAAAGGAGTTTCAAAAGGTTCAATATCGCCCTTTGCCTCTTTGGTGGTGGTGGTTGCGCGGAAGGGGGAGTGGAGGCGGGGGTGGCGGTGGAGAAGGATGGAGTAGGCGAGTTTGGTTGGAAAGATGAAGCTATTTCTTTCTTTCATTTTTTTTTCTCGGTTAATATGTTGGGTTTGGCTCATTGAGTTGAGTACAAAGCATGTTAGAACTGTACATTCATCAGCTTGTTTGATTTTCATTTTTTTTAAAATACATTTTTTTTCCATTTCCTTTTAATTACATAATTTTTTAACAAAATAATATCACAGGCAAATCCAAAACCTTGTCTTATTTTTTAATTCGCCAACAATGCTACATATACAATACATGAGTTACAACATTGTGTTGCAATCACTCACAAGGGAGGTGGGACCCACGATTAAAATAATAGTGGGCCCCATCTTCCTTGTGAGAGGTTGTAACCCAATATTATAACCCAACATTGTACAAAGAGCATTATTCTTAATTCGCACATCATCCACAAATCAACTATTCAAAAATACCTTTACAAAAGCCCCCGGGGCACATCCAAGTTGGCAAAGGAAGGCCATTGCTGGGCTTGCAATCTCAGCGTGGGGAGTTCGATTCCTGGTTGGAGCAGTTGAGTGATGTAATAATCAATATTGGTTGAAGCAGTTTGATGATGTAATAACCATGGAGGAAGGCTCCTTTGGGGCAAGAAGTATAAGGGGTGCTCGAACTCTGGTCAACTTGGGCNAAATACCTTTACAAAAATATAAAAAATAAAACCCCTTTCTTCAATCTTTACACGAGTGTGAGCAGCGCGTAGAAAACTAGCTTCTCATCCGTCAACAATGGCTGAAAACCCACTGCAGCATCTCTTCCAAGCGTTTAGCAAAGTCTCAGAGTGTGTTCAAACTCATCTTTCTCAGTTCATTTTCCGCCCCAATCAATCTTCAACTTTGCTCAACAAAAATGACCACTCTTCACTATATATCTCCCAAAACTCGACCACCGATTCTCATCTTCTCCAACCTGCTGGAATTCTTAAAAAGGTAGTCCCTTTTTACAGTTTTCGTGAAAAGTTGGTTATCTTCTTCAATGTAAATATGGGGTTAGTTACTTCACTTTTCTAGCACAGTGGGCTACTGCTTGCGCAATATCTGTTTGATGAAAGTCCCAAATGCATATCCTTCATATGAGCCTTGAACTGACTGCATTTTACTGTGCTTCCTTATTCTTCTGATTTACTCGAATGATTTCTTTATGTATGCTCGAAAATTAGCTTAAAATTACCAAGAAGAAATATGAAATGCATCCATTTGTAAACTTCAACGTAGAATTTCTAATTCCTTTCTAGGAAATTAAATGTTTCTGAAGCCAGATATTTAACACATGAATTCGAGCCTGATTTGATCGCTGAAATATATAATAGAATCCCATCTAGTAATTTTGTGGCTACTATCACAGTTATGTAATGAGGATTTCATTTCCCCGTGTATTCATTATTCATGCTAGTTCTGTTAAATTGAAGACAGAAGCACCATAATTAATTTATGGGGACACTGATTTTAGCGATCTACTCTTGCTCATTATTCAGGGAAAATCTTCTGGTCCAATGACTAAAGAAGAACTTGGAAGAGCCACCTGGACTTTTCTTCACACTCTTGCTGCTCAGGTCTGCTCTTATTCATTTCTCCCATGGATTTGCCGGTTCTTTTATTTTTGAAAATCATGGTATTTCTTAATAATTTGAGCTAAACATATATAATCATCTTTCTAATACCTTACTGTTTCATTTTTAATACATTACACCTTTTTTTTTTTTTTTTTGAGATACAGTTATTTAGCCTGCTGAATTTTCCTAGTTCTTTTATCCCAGTATCCAGACAAGCCAACTAGACAGCAAAAAAAGGATGTAAAAGAGCTGGTATGGTTATTTTTCAGTCTTGGTGTCTCTCTGCGTGTTTCTGTTCAATATAATGTCTGTTTTGCCCTGACAGTATACTTAATGTCTTATCTAGATTCCTTAATCAATTGAGAAGTAAAGCTACGATGCATGTTTTGTTTTGGATTTAAAATCTAAATGATTACTTATTTCTGCTGTCTTTCACCAACTATAAGATTGGTATTCTGTTATTGCACAATTTGCACTGACCTAAACCCAACTTTAGCAAGGAAGCTTGGTCAAGAAACTGCTTCCATTGTCTCCTTATCTTGGATTTGAGGATTATTTTTTCATTTTATCAGGGATACTTTGTTTTGAGTGATTGTTCCTATTTGACTTATTTATATGCCACGAAATGCATACGGCTTTTGTTTTTTACTTGGACTTGATCAGTCTACGTAAGAGTTTTCTGTCAATGCCAAAGATAAATATCTCATTTTGAGATTGCCGGAGCAGGATTTAGGTGATGAGGAAATCAATGCATTCATCAGATGAAATACCATCTAACAGCTTTACAATTGTTATGCAGATGGCAATATTATCTCGAATGTACCCTTGTAAGGAATGTGCAGATCACTTCAAAGAAGTTCTCAGGTATATACTCGTTTCTTTAAAAGCACTACCCCCTTACTCCCTCTACAACATTTCATTTTCAAAATTAGGATTGAAACTTTTTTGAGATTTTAGTAGCTATCCCTTTTAAATACATGGACTATGTACCATTTCTGGACCTTGCTTTCTGCTTTCTCTAGTGCTCATTAAATAATTTTTTCGACAGCTAATACTTAAAACTCTACACAAGATTTAAAGGCACATTTTAATGACAACTGACAATAGTGATAATGCCTGATATTTTTGTGATGATCTATTTATCCTTAAAGATATCTCTCTCTTCCCCACCCCATTCTTCCAAAAATGATAAGGAACCTGGCTTACTGGAGCAAAACCTGGGTGCTTAAATGCTCCTACCTAGGCATCGTATGTCTCTGGGAATTTTAAGATGGCTAGATGGTTCCCACTTCCCCACTTGGATCCTCTAATAAGGCATCTCCTTAATGTTTTAACTTTTATAAGAAACTATAGAAGTTCCTGTACATGGACAAGGCATAAAGTCTCACTTTTCTTGTTACTAAATGGTTTCCTTCAATTTCTAGCATACTTCATGAAATAGCTCTTTAATTTCAATAATTTTGGTGGGAAGTCACATTAATAGTTGATGCAGCTGTTGTTGGTGGCATTACTATTTTCTAGAGATATGAGTACTAGGATTTTTTGTCAGCATGTTAACCCTTTAAGATGGCTTTATTCTGTGCTTGGTGAAGAAGAAGAACTAAATGGAGTCAATTTATTTTCACATGACTACCAAATGCCTATCATAATAATTTTCCAAGAAATGAACATTTATTTACTTTTTAATTTGTTCACAGAGCCAATCCCATACAGGCTGGATCTCATGAAGAATTTTCACAGTGGTTATGTCATGCGCACAACGTAGTTAACAGAAGGTAACTAATGTATTATGAGCTCCACAGATTCTTTGACTTCCATATTGCTCCTTTTTATTATGTCATACAGGCTGGATCTTAATTTGGTTAATGATAACAAAGTTTTGGTAGACTCATTTATTCCCAGACCCTTGTTTGTCTTTGTCTAATCATAAATCAGTTCAAATTGTAAAAAAAAATAAAATTGAAGTACTTTATAGTTTATTGTTAACATGAGAAGAGAAACAAATACATTTCAGGTTCCAGTTTCATGAAACATTTTAAATTTCTCTATTTTTTGAACCGGAGAAAACAGGATTGTCTTGATTCTGCCTCCTGTGTGGATTCCAGAAAATTTGGGGAACTTATCAGTTTGTGATTGTTAACTAGTACCAGAAAATCTAGACCAGACTTGTTCCGAGAGCATGTATGGCTTAGCTCAAAAGATGTAAAAATTATTTTTAAGCTTCTTTTCTGCCAAACATAAAATTATAATCTACTTTTTTTTTTTTCTCTAAAAAGACTTTTACCTTTTTAGAAAATAAGTCTTGAACTTTTAAGAGTTGTCAGGAACCATCATAAACTAGGAATCAACATGTTTTCTTAAATCAACCTTACATCTGATTTTCTAAATATTGCCGATTCTCATTTGTTATCTAGTATGAAGCTGTCTATCAAATAATGGTTGTTTGGTCGAATTTGACCAAATTAACTGGCCTGGTTGAATCGAGCCACATGAAAAGCTTAACGTCTTACATTATGTTAACTTATTTCCTCTTTTTCTTTTTCAACAGCTTGGGAAAGCTAGTATTTCCATGTGAACGGGTTGATGCTCGGTGGGGCAAGCTAGAGTGTGAACAGCGTGAATGTGATCTACAAGGAACTTTGACAAATTTTGGGAAGCGAACAGGATGAAGCTAGTACTTGAGAATCGTGAGCTAAGAAAATTACGTATAACAGAATAGATGTATACAAACCACTGCAGAAGATAATTTCTTCGAGTAACAAGCTCAACTTTCTCTTAATAGAAATGTGTCGAAACCAGTAGCATCCTCTAATAACATTGGTTTTCCATTGATATTTCAGGTTGTGTAAAGTGTTAATTGTTGCAATCATCCTCCTAAGTGTAAGACTCGTTTTATTTTATTTATTTTTGGTGGGGGTTTCCTGTGGGAAAGCCTCGTGGCTTTTAAGGAAATGTATTATAGACAAGCTAATTGTTGACTGGGCTCTGCATAATCAATCTTGCGATGCTTTCAATACGTTCAAAGAGAGTTTTAATTCAATGCAATATAGTTTGTACTAACTCAAGCTAGCGAATAATAGAGTAGCAAATAAGCAGTTCTTCTTGTCTGTGAAGTGTTTTGTTTTGTGTTAATATAAAGAAAAAAGTCCGAGTGATCACAAGAGGCATTCCTTCTCCTCTCTGCATAACCTTGCGGGGTCTAATTATAGAACTCTGCATTCCAAGTTTTGGAATTACGTTATGCCCTCAATTATGTGGAACCTTTTGCTTCCATGAAAGTTTCTAAAATTGTTGACCATGATAAGAATTGCTAATATAAAGAGGCTCGAGATTATGATTGGACTAAAAGTCCTTGTTCAGGATAGGACGCCAAATTGCAATTAGGGTCCGTTTGATAGGCAAAAGTGGAAATGAATTTTAATTTCATGTTAGTCAGAAAATAAAAAATCACCAAACATATAAAAATTCATTTTTCATGAAAATAAAGAAAATGCAGCTTATAGTGGTTGTACTTTGAAATTCGTTTTTCATTTTCACGTTGCAATCAAACGGTCAAAGTGAAATTCGTTCTTCTTGGATGTGACATCTTTCATAGAATTCGTTACGATCAAATAGGGTCTAAGAGTTTTGCTTTTTGAAGGGTCAGTCTCGTAGATTGACTAGATTAAGGCGAGTTAGAAAGACTCTGATCAAATCAAGGGAAAGTAAGAGAGAAAATGTGATCAAAATGATCCATTAATAAAGTGAGGCTTTTCCACCCCCACCCACTCATTGGCCTATTCAAAAGGCTGATTAAGCATATGGATTTTAGTAAAATTTTGTGTAGTCATTTTTTAATTTCGTGCTTACTAGATACTATAGTTTTCTTTTGCCATGACTCAGCCTCATTGTTAGTCTATTGTGGTGGCTTGACTTCATTATCCTCAAATTTTGTGTTATTGGGCAACGAAACTTACACTTTGTTCGTCGAACTATTTGGTGTAACTAGCATATCCAATCTATACTACTTAATAATTATTTAATTTATCATTTTCAATTTTTTATTTTTTATCACTTAAATAAAAATGTTGAAATAGAATTCAATTTGAACATATCATGGCGTTTTTTTTTAAAAAATGCATCATATTTTAATTTCATGGAAGGCCCTCTAACTTTTATATATTGTCAAACTTCTCTCTCAACTTTTCTTCATTGTATTTTTATCCTCAAAACATTCTGTTAATTAACATACATTGTCTTTGATTTGGGTTTCAGCAAAATATTTAGTCCTAATTTTGTATTTATGATTTTTTTGCTTATTTTAAAAATAAATAAGATTTTTTTACGTATAGATTTTTGGATAGAAACATCATCAATGGTCAAAGATGTGCTAGTTAATGAATGAGTAAGAATAATCATATGATAAACAAATTATGATATGAATATAACAATAAATAAAAATAATTTTTTTAATACAATTAATATTTTTCCCAAATTTAGCTTTTAATTTAAGTCAATGTTAATAATTAATTATAATCATACATTTATAACTTTTCGACCAAATATTTCATTAATTTTTGTAATAATATACTAAATATTTGATTTTAATTCTCACCAAACATGTGCTTAATGTACTTATAAATTGTAGCATCCAATATTTACAACTTTATTTGTTATACCACATTTTAATGGCAATTAAACTTTTCAATCTTTACTCGTTGTAGCAATTATTTTTCTAATTTTTTTTCGCAGAATTCTTATCTTCAACCTTCCATCAATTAATATATCTTGTTCTTGACGATGATTTTTGTCAAAATATTCTATTTTTATTTTCTAAAATATGATGAAAAAATAAGTTATTTTACACTATATGAACGTACTTTTTGGACATAAATTGTTATCAAATAAAAAAAATGTTTTAACTAATGAAAAGTTTGAGGATAAAAATATCATGAAAAATAGTTAGAATTTAGAAATATAATGAGCAAAGATTAAGAGCTGTAGGTGCAATAAGGAAGAAATAAGCACGTAAAATTCCAAAATTACCCCCATCTAAATCCAAAAATTCTCAGTCACGGACTAGGGTTTTGGGTCTGCCGTCTATAAATATTATCATTTTGATGTTCGTGCTAAACACAGATTTATTCAGCAATTACGGTTGCTCATCATACAATCGGCTTGTCTTTTGCGCTGAAAGAGGAAGATGGGGCACTCTAACATCTGGAACTCTCACCCCAAGACCTACGGGCCTGGTTCCCGCACTTGGTAATCCCATCTAAATTTTTATTGATTTTTTTTTTTTAGAGAATGTTTTACTGTTTTGATTTAATTGAATTTACCTAATATAATAATCAAGGATTTAAGCGAGTTTTAATGCGTCGTTTACTTTGATCCCTGGATTTACGTTTTTTTTTAGATTGGTATGATATTTGGATATATATCTATTGATAATCTTGGTCTGCGTTTATTGTTAATTAGCCCGCAGTCTCGTGTATTCTTTGATTAATATTTCTTGAGTTCTTATTTTGAAGTTAGAACCCACCACAAGGAAGGCAACAAGTAAAATAAGGATATCAATTATAACTGGGAATTTGCCTTAGGCTATGTATCTTAGATTTATTGATTGAATGGTGGTCGAGTTCGCCTGGTAATTCTTAATAATTTTCTCATGTGATCCTAGGTTTTGCTGTAAAGAATGCTATTTACTCTATTTTTGCAACATGTCATACTGACATTGAAGACTTGTTTAAATTGCAAATCTTAACAAACATTTCACAAATTATGCACGCTTTAGAGTTGAATTCAAGAATATTCAGCAGAGATCATGAGAGTATGCTTAGTACTTATAAGTAGGTTATTTTGACTAATATCAGTTCTTACGTTGTTTGAAGTAGTTTCAAGATAAAGACAAAGTTCTGCCAAATTTCCTGTACAAAAAGTATTAACTTGATGTTAAATATTTGGTGTTAGAATGCATTGTTGTAACACTTATAACAAGTGTTGTTGCACCTACTTTGGTATGTTATTTGGACTTTATGTCCCCATGTATAAGCATTCAGTACTTGATGCATATGATGTTATGGCAGTCGTGTATGCGGGAACCCCCATGGAATAATTAGGAAGTATGGGCTCATGTGCTGCAGACAGTGCTTCCGGAGCAATGCCAAGGAAATTGGCTTTATCAAGGTAATTACCTGAGTTGTCTAACAATATTATCAATTATTCATTCGTATATGTTAGATTTTGAACTATGTTTTCAGATTTCAGCGAGAATATGTATTGTGTGCATGTGTTTCTCTCTGCTGATCTTCATCTCTATAAAGCTTTTTAAGCTGATGAATATGCTTATTTATTTACTTGGGCTATCTTGTTTAAAAGGATGTTTTTCATAGCAAATGTTTGTTATTATTAGCATTTCTATCATTCTTCATTGTGGTGACAATTTCCCTTGCATTTGTGTTTTTTGCAGTATCGTTAAAGCTGTGAATGTCTGAATTTCTGCCAGTGGAAGGAGGGCTTTCCTTGGTGGGATGGGATCCCTTCAGGCATCCTTTTTTAATTATTTTCTTCTCTTTAAGAAGGGTTGTAATGGGAGATTATTCTAGTTTTGAGATAGAACTCAATTTGATTCTTCAACTGGCTTAATCTTTTTGATTTGATGAATCAAGAAATTATTTATGCAGCAGTTTTGTTCAATGCACTATTTGCTTTTGTGGAGATTGCTTTTGAGTTTTACCGTTCTACATTAAACACCCATATGCAGGGGCTCGTGCACACAAGACACACTATACACTACACAACACGAAGCTAGTTGAAGATATATGTGAAAATATGAACTTTTCTCTAAATTAACAAATTTTCGTAGATAAACAAATTTAATGAGCTTTCAGATCTCCCTCGAAGATTTAAGAACAGATATTTTCGATAACCCATTACTCTCCGTTTATACCAAACTATAACTTGTAATTTATTATCCCAAAGTTCATCCTTTTCTTTTGTCACATTCTTGGTAGAACGAACGAGACAAGATGTTATGTTCTTTACTGAGCTTGATGTAAAAAGCAGATCGGTAGAGATCAGAAGAACATAAAATTAAAACGTTCAGCCTGTTTCAGTTGATTATAATCAGGATTCAGTTGTAACTCAGATAAAAAAAAAGTCTGTTTTGGAATTTAAAAAAACAGAACTGTGTGACAGGGTTCTTCTTAATCAGCACCTTCAAGGATTTAATAATTTACATTCATAGAACAAAATTTTTCAGACATAACATAATCTAGTGACGAAAACAGATAATCTAAAATCACGACTGTTGCTGCCTATGGCTATGAAACACACTTTCTTAGTATTGGTATCTGAAAAGCATATTTGAGGTGGAAATGCCAAAAAAATAACCATCAGCTTGTCAAAAACAATGAAAGAATCATAAGATTTTTCGGGACTCAGCAGGTCATTTCTATATTAACTAGAACTAGGCCATAACGAGCTGAGTTTAGCTGCCAGCTTTGCACTCTTGTAGTCGTCTCTGAGCTGAATAAACCTGAGTTTGTAGCCAATTCAAATATCAATCTCATTAGCGAAAAATTGGAAACTAGAAGAAAAGTCTAAACATTAGAAGCGTGACATTCGAATCAATGAACTTAATGACAAGTTATCATAAATTTGATGTAACCACACTAGCCCTTAAGTGCAGTGTATGTAACTAAAGCATATTGCCAAAAACCTAAGATGATGAGTGAGAATAAGTGTCGAATTAATGTTCATTAAGAACTAACATATTTCTAAAGAAAATGAGTGGCATGAAGTTGTCTGGTGCGTAAAGGATTGTGAATATGATCATTACCTTTGTGCATCTTTTCGAATGCTCGGGGTTCCCTCAAACAGAGATGACAGGCTTTCAGGAGCAACGATAAAGACATCGGCCAGGCTGGAGAGGAAGATCGTGTCAGTAAATGAAGAGAAAATTCGTTATTATATATGCTCGTGTCCTCATTTCTTGGTTATGTGGGTGTACCATGTTCTGATCCCAGTAATTCGAATTTCTCATCAATTGAAGGAGCATTAAAACTGCGGACAAATTCCCCATACTCTATTATATCACGCTTGAGCCTTAGTCCTCCGCTATCGAAGTATAATTCAAAGAAAACACTAGGCAATCAAATTAATACAGCATCAGACATGTAATCAGAAAGGGGAAAGAAAATTAGAGAAGGTAGAAAAGGGGAACTTAGAATCTTTCAAGTTTGAAGACCTTACGAGACTAACAACTTTTTAAAGACAAAACTGCACAACATGTTCTGAAAATATGAAGTACCAAGTGAAACATAGATCGAGAAGTTACCTTGGCTTAAAATTGAACTTCTGCCAATGATTAAGCAACCCCTTGTTCAAGCGATTCCCCTGTCAATAAACCCACAGTGTTAACACTTGAGATTTATGTGTAACTGGACCAGATAAAACGTGAAAAACAAAAACCATGAATCAAACAACCACCACACACTGCAGAAAAGAAAATTTCTATACCAGTTCGGTTAAGAAAGCTCATTTGTTAAGACCTTCTAGGGCTGTGAAAGCAGCTTCAAGAACCCGGGAAAGGTAAGCCACAACCCTGATTATAGGAAGAGATGTATGAACTTTGGAAGTATGATATGTACACAAATTTGTCAGATATAGCGAGAGTTAAAAAGGAAGAGGAAAGGAAAGCAGTACATATTCAAGTACAGAGCTAGAAATGTTTGCTCACAGTAAAATCATGAAAATGTGCCGCAGATATAGAAATGCTTTAATTTAATTCTTTATGTTTGATAATCTCGATATTAAGCTCATACTTTTTTTTTGGTTTTTGGTTTTGTTCAGCTGATAGAAGTTGCTCCACCTTACAAGAACAAGGATTAAGTACTTCAACATCTAAGTAAATGAAAAGGTTATGTAAGTGAGAGACGTACAGATCTCAAGAAAATTGGTGCAATCGACCACCAATAGCACATAGCCATGGTGGATAAAACATTGGAACAATGTTCAATTACAAACCTCAGCCATAACTGTTTCAACTACAAACCTATCCTGCATATGACACTCCAATCACAAAAAAAAAAAAAAAAATTATGAAAAATATTCATTCAATCACAAACTTCGGCCATCACCGTTTCGATGCATTGTTGAAGTCCCTTGTAAGCAGCACTTTCTGCATTGGACATTTCTTCACAGGAAGCAGAATTGGGAACCATCCACAGGTAGTAAAAGCCGAGAGATTGAGTTTGCAAAGTACTGCTAGAGAAGAGTTTATTTCTGGTGAAATCTATCAGAAGTTCTCATAAATAACACCAGGTGATGCAACTCAAAGCAAACTGGCATACTTGCTGAACATTACAATAGCCACACTACTTCCACACTGTTGTACAGCAACCATGAAAGATTTGAAACTGCTTTCTCCAGCTGCTGCTGCAGCTTCTGCTAGTGCCTACGTATTACCAATCAAGTCTGATGCAGGACACTTTAAGAAAGAAATGTAATAAATTAAGAAACTCAACTTGCACTATTTTTTGGCTGATATACTACACCATATTTAAAAACACAAGGAATTGAAAGGAACAGATGATTACTGCAGAAGTAGCTGCAACAGCAACTCGTCGACTGACGCTAGTTCCCAGCACAAACCGTTCCCTTAAAGCTGCAGCCTCAGTCAAGCTGTCGTCATAGAACCATCTGTAGACCAGAACTCAAAACTTCCAGTCATAGAACCATATAATATAGCGGTCTAGGCAAGCTAAGTCTATTGTAATAAAAACACGCATTTTTCTGATACAAACAGAATTAAGCACTAGAATCCAAAGAAACCCATTTACCTTTCAACCTGAGTTCGTCATGGTAAAATCAAAAACTTCGGTTAAGTATCCTTGCCTTTTCCAGAAATGATCTCCCGTCCATAGTGGACAAGAATAATAATGTCAATGTGGCGTTGCCACATTAGCAGTCAATAGCGAACATGGCAACCAGTCAATAGCTGGCAATTGTTTCAGCATTGCCCTATTGACTTTGACGCAAATTAAAATTTTAATTTCCACCAAACATCAACTTAATAAACAAATCTTAACGATAAAATTTGTATAAATTCATAGCTTTAAACAAGGTTTTTGTTGTCCTCTTATAACTATTAGATTAATTAATTAATTTTTTTATTTTTTTTAAACCTACGATAGAAACGTAATCACAGCACACATTTCATTTTAGTTCATTTGATGATTGGGTTACGAATGAAATCACTGCTTACAAATCTGTCCTATCTGCAAAAAAAAATTTACATGTAACGTTGAAGTTTAATTTTTTCAAAAAAAAAATATGTGTTGTGAATCTCAATATTTTCATTTACAGAAATTAACGTATATAAAAATACTTTCAAATACATATATGAATCAAATTAACATCCATCCAATAACCAAATATGCAAATGTTCGAATACTACTGAAAAAACAGAATAAAAATAAATAATTCAAATATAAACTGCAATTCTAATACAAAAAAAGTGTAGATTGAAATATTGAAATTATTGTGAGGAGAAATTGGATCACAAAAGGAACTTTTTGTTAACTGAAGAAATATGCGAAACTAAATTTTTATTAACCCTTACCCAAGAAATATACAAACAGATACAAAATCAAATTTCGTTCGATTACATGGATCAATTCCTGTACCGACAAGAACCCTAAAATTACTTTTCTATACGAAATATGTATCAGTAATTTTTTCCTGTTCATAAATTCTCGCTACAATAAAGAGTCAAACCCAAGTATGTTTCCGGTGAGGCGGGGAGGTTCAAGTCGAAATCATGGGGTGTACGCCCATTGCTGTTGCAGTCGCTAGAGTCGCCGCCCTCGGAAGTGATCACATTTGTTTTCTTGCCGCCGCCAATCACTCCATCGTAGTGCCGCCGCATGTGGCCGCCCAAAGCCTGGCCAGTGTTAAAAACCTTGTTGCATTTGAAGCATTGGTGAATCCTACCCCTAGGGTTTGGAGCAGAGATTTTAAGTGTGTTGGAGTTGTTGGTGGTGATCAGCGGCCTATGACGGTGCCTGGCTTTGTGGCCACCGAGGGCTTGATAGGATGAGAAAGACTCGCCGCACTGTGCCAGTGGAGAAGCAATAATGACGATAGAACCAGGTTCGATGTTCTCGACATTACCCAAGGCTGAAGTAGCCATTCTTGCGGTGGTTGTAGTGGCGACCGTGACAGGATTCTTGCATTCTACGGCTTCCACCTTGTCGGAATTGGCAGTTGGATGGTTGCAATAACTTTCACCACTGCGCGAGAGCTTAAGGAGGGCGAGGGCTAAATATTCATCATCTGTTGGTTTGCGATAAAAATGAGACCGCTTTCTTTTCTTGTTCAAGTCAAGTCGGGAACTCTCTATGTCGAAGCATCGAAGACCTGATGTGGATGAATTTAGTTTTAGAGGAACCATATTCACTGTGTGTAATGTATGAAAAAGAGAAGGATTTCTGAAAGAGAGTGCGAGAACAAGTGAAGGAACGAAAGTACATATTTATAGGTTAATTTTCAGGGTGTGGAATTGATTATGGTAAGAAATTCAAATTAACAGTAGCCGTTAAGCGCATGTTTATGGAAAGAATAAACAATATTCCAACTATTTCCTTAATTAAACTACTTAGTTACCATAGACTAATACGAAGGCAGCTGCTCATCAACTAAGTTCCCAAACAAGGCATCAAATGAGAAATCACCCTACATGGTACAAACACAGCATGATAGCAGCACTAGTCAGCTACACGAGGAAATTCAATTCTATAGTGTCTCACATGTTTGAGGTATTACCTTTAAGTCTTCGATATCTAGAACTTAAGCGGATAGGAATCAGTTGATGATGATTGGAAAATCGATCAGCCTTCTTTTCATTTTTATTCTCTTTCATCTATTTAATGACCAACATACAAGAAACCAGCGTTAGAAACTAAAAAAATGGGATGCGACCAATCATACGATTAATCAAATTCGAAATGGATCAGTGATATCACTACTTGCAGTGGATGACAAATATGAGAATCCAACATCACCAACAGGTATTCCCAGTCAGACAAAGCAGTAAATTTTAAGAAAATGACTCAACATTAAGAAATGCATCATTTATATGACATTGCAAAGTGAAATAGAGATCCATATTGATATCCATCACATCGTGAAAGCAAGAGACGCTAAACAAAAACCAAATGTGATCCCATGTGCGTATTGCACACTCTCAACAAAATTGCAATCTACAAATGTTTCTCAACAAAATATATTACACATTTAATAGTCCTGATCCAAGTTAAACTATTCACTGCTTAAACCCTTTCATTGATTTCAAAAATTGCAATCCTTTTGCAGCTTATAATTATTCGGTTCTCAAAGCATATCAATTATCATCAAGATATCCACGTTAAGCCCCTGTTTGGTTTTGCTAAAAATCATATATTTAGTGGATTTTGATAAAAAGTGATGAAATATGTGGTTGAAAAGTTGATAAAAGTTATGGGTCCCTCAAATTTAATTGTTGACTTGGACTTAAATTTTTATCAATTTTTTTTTTTTTTGGCTAACCCAAACAGGGGCTAAATATATTCCAACGAGGTAATAATACGTCAAAAAGGAACTAAAAACGAAAACAGATATCTTTTATCAATGCATATGTATGAATAGCTACCATATATGAATACAAAAACACTATATTTCTCAACGACTGACAAGAACAAAAACATGTTCATCAATAACCACATGAAAATCGATCGCTAATCGACAATTTAACAAAAATGGAAAATCTAGAAAAAAAAA
>CAIGRF010162491.1:37346-50085 GCA_903798235.1 Fraxinus ornus
AAGTAGAGGTTGAAGAAGGCTTTTATGCAGGTTGGTGCCTGGGTGGGTTAGATTGCGAGGAGCGGGGTGGTGGGTTATTAAGGCTTTGTTTGTCTCGTGGTCATTTATTTAATAATTTTGAGTTTTTACATGAAATAGATAAAATAATTTTGAAGTCCACAATTATGCCATGTTTGGTACAGATTAAAATAAGATTTTTATCTAAATCAAAGTCAAATAATTAATATTAACTATATTTTTCATCAGTCTCACAGCTTTCAATCACACATTTCAAAAAATTCTATCACAATCTACTTAAAATCTAATTTTAATTCCCTACTAACACTCTCTTACTAGTAAAACCTGATAAATGAATTAATATATGTTCAAACCACTTCATCTACACATTTCGTGAGATTCACAAATATAACTAACTTACCACTCATTTATTTATAAAGAAAATAGCTTACAAGCACTTCTCAAACGTGTTTAGTCGATCTTTAATTTTCCATTATAGTTGCAAATCCATTTTCAAAGATGATTTTTTTCACAATCGCCCTTTTTTCTTTTTGTTAACTTGGGCTGGTACCAAGAAATCTAAAGTGTATGTTTTCACATGAATTACGGGACCTTTTAAAGAATACTTGGAGATTCCTAAAGTGGATACTGATTTTGTAACTAAGATGAGAATTTGATGACAAAATGCTATTTGGATAATAAATAGGGTACCAAAAATGTAATGTTTTCCAAGATACATATGAAACTACTATTTTTTACAATTCAAAATTGACCTTCAAAAGTAAGAAATTAAATGATGCTCAAGAACAATGTACAGGGAATTCCTTACCGAATTCACGCGGATGCTGATGTAGCGGAATCTAATTCGTCTATTTTGTTTGTTTTCTCATCTTTCAATAATTTCACGTCATGCGTTGTCTGTCAATTTTTTTTTTTTAATAATTATTCATCTTCTTCCGTATTATCAATGGATTTTTGGATCAAACCGGAATGACAGGGTCATATGCATAGGTGTTCTAATCACATAGGCCGTTATGCTTAGTAATTAACTTGCATATTATTTTGGGTTCGAAACATGGGGCAATAATTTTCTTTTTTCTACTGGATTTATACGTGCAGTCTAAGTATATGTAAAAGCGTATTCAATCAAATGTTCGAATACTACTAAAAAACAGAATAAAAATAAATAATTCAAATATAAACTGCAATTCTAATACAAAAAGGAGCAGTGTGAACATATTGAAATTATTGTGACAAGAAATTGGAGCACAAAAGGAAATTTTTGTTCACTGAAGAAATATGCGAAACTAAATTTTTATTAACCCAAGAAATATACAAAATCAAATTTCGTTTGATTACATGGATCAATTCCTGTACCGACAAGAAAACCCTAAAATTACTTTTCTATACGAAATACATACGCAGTAATTTTTTCCTGTTCATAGATTCTCGCTACAATAAAGAGTCAAACCCAAGTAAGTTTCCGGTGAGGCGGGGAGGTTCAAGTCGAAATCATGGGGTGTACGCCCATTGCTGTTGCAGTCGCTAGAGTCGCCGCCCTCGGAAGTGATCACATTGGTTTTCTTGCCGCCGCCAATCACTCCATCGTAGTGCCGCCTCATGTGGCCGCCCAAAGCCTGGCCAGTGTTAAAAACCTTGTTGCATTTGAAGCATTGGTGAATCCTACCCCTAGGGTTTGGAGCAGAGATTTTAAGTGTGTTGGAGTTGTTGGTGGTGATCAGCGGCCTATGACGGTGCCTGGCTTTGTGGCCACCGAGGGCTTGATAGGATGAGAAAGACTCGCCGCACATGGTACAAGCGTAAGACGCATACTGTGCCAGTGGAGAAGCAATAATGACGATAGAACCAGGTTCGATGTTCTCGACATTACCCAAGGCTGAAGTAGCCATTCTTGCGGTGGTTGTAGTGGCGACCGTGACAGGATTCTTGCATTCTACGGCTTCCACCGTGTCGGGATTGGCAGTTGGACGGTTACAGTAACTTTCGCCACTGCGCGAGAGCTTAAGGAGGGCGAGGGCTAAATATTCATCATCTGTTGGTTTGCGATAAAAATGAGACCGCTTTCTTTTCTTGTTCAAGTCAAGTCGAGAACTCTCTATGTCGAAGCATCGAAGACCTGATGTGGATGAATTTAGTTTTAGAGGAACCATATTCACTGTGTGTAATGTATGAAAAAGAGAAGGATTTCTGAAAGAGAGTGCGAGAACAAGTGAAGGAACGAAAGTACATATTTATAGGTTAATTTTCAGGGTGTGGAAGTTAAACTTGGGACTGAAGTATCTTATTTCCGTGTTGATTATGGTAAGAAATTCAAATTAACAGTAGCCGTTAAGTGCATGTTTATGGAAAGAATAAGCAATATTCCAACTATTTCCTTAATTAAACTACTTAGTTACCATATAGTATGTTAGGCAACAAAATCACAATTATTTCGTTTTTAGTCCATTTAATGATTGGGTCTAACCGCCAACCGGAAATTGTTTAAACAAATTCTTGCACGTAAAATCTTTCCCGAGTTAATCTAAAGTTTATCAGGAATTCCATCTTTACAGAAAAAAAATTCACAAAATTTCACCAGAATAGAGACAGCAGTGGGTTCCACTATGTATTTAAAAAGAAAAAAAATGTGCAAGCTCCACCCTTATGTGAGTGTTTTATTGCATTTCTATGGAATATGTTTATGCACGTGAAGCACTTTTGAAAGTTTATAATTTTTCTTTTGAAATTAATTGTATCGATATTAATCTTATGCTAAGTACGTGTCTTATCAATTCACAGATGGATAAAACTTTGGTGGGTCTCAACATTTGAAATAAATTTATAACCCACCAGTGAATTACTATGACACATCATCAGTGTTCAACATAAGATAAATCCGATGCTCGTTAGATCATTCATATATATATATATATAACTAAAGAGCACACCATTCTTTTTCTTGAAATCATATATTTATTATTTTATGTATTCTATTTACATAAATTACTGTAATTACTAAATACCATAAATCTATTTATCGTTCAAATACTTCAATTAAATGATATAGCGAGCCGGCAGTGAGTTAACAAAAACAAGCTACTCATGTGGTGGCAGGCAGGCAGGCTTCTTGCATTCTATGGCTTCCGCAGCGTGGGGACTGGACTGGACTGGTGCAGTGAGTTTTACCCACTCAAGGACGGCGACGGCAACATCTGTTGGTTGGTTTGCGATAAAAATGCAATAACTTCCTTTTTTTGAATGAATTTAGTCCTTGAAGAACCATAATAATGGAGCAATACACAAATATTTTCTTTCCTCTTCTACGGAAGGAATTCCTCGGCACTTTACGTGCCTGTACGAGAGGGAGGTTCACATTGCAAATCGGTACACGGAATCCCAAGAGCTGACCTTCGTTTCCAAACTAGTAAGAAACTTCGACCAATTCAAAGATTCAATGATCATTCCACGATTACATAAAAGCAGTTAAAAAAAAAAGGCATGGCACTGAAGCAAGGATAAATATTCTAACTAATAATTTAAGACTTTCCATACATCCAGGAAGATCCATTGAAAGAAACATGCCCCCGATTACACGCACAACCTATCACATGCTAAAGTGTACATAATTCAACCTTTAACCCTTCTTTTTACTGTTCCCCAAACACAAGCGTAAGCACATGTTACGTCTTGTAAGACACATCAGGAAAATATGATCTCTCATTTCACTTATTTTCCAACAAATTTTACAAACTTATATAATTCTACCTTCAAAACCTTCGTCGGAGACACAAGGGGAAAGTGTATGAATCTCCGTGCAACTCTTCCAGAAGAATAACAATTGAGCTTCCCTTTTAAGCACGGTCGTCGCTAACATGATTTGGAACTTCATTTTGACTGTCTAGAGGCATGTATTGTGCCATTATAGCCCTGATTTCCGAGTCCATGTATGACTGAATATGCAACACAGTGTAAGAACATACGAAAAAAATTTGGTTTAGGATTAAGCAAACAACAGAAATGCTTCAATTATGTATAACATACTAAGAAACATGCTTGAATGAACTCCCCTACCCCAAACTAATAACAAACAAACATCGAAGAACAACAAAATGGCCTCCTTACATAATTGATATCCCAAATTTATTTTTAAAAAGACTCGAGATGACTTGCACAAAAATATTGGGTACAAAAAAAAAGTCTCGAATCAATTCTATCGTACGTTTACGACAGAAACTTTGAGTTAGCCCGTCCCTTCGCTCTACATCTATGAAAGCAGTAGTGGGTGAACCGACTAAAGTTCCAAAATAAGAGCTTAAATGCCAATTTACAGGCAAGGGTTGAAAATGAAGGTATCTTCAAACTTGTACTTGAACCCTCGCAACATCAAATCAGATGTTTAACAAAAGAACAAGGGTGTCTCTCCCTTCCCACAGAAAGAAAGAGAAAAGGATAAATAAGAGTTTCATGCTCTTTCCAAGTTCCATCACATAAATTGGTTAGGGTTGCAGCCTAGAAATTTCTATCTGAAGATTTGGAACATTTCAATTTCAGAAGATATGGAAACGAAACACACTGAAAATTTTGAAACCATAAAATTTGCGATAGAACCTTAATTTTGGCTGAACATTGTTGAAAGTTGCAGTAGAACTATGTTATGAACACATTTACTCTAATTATGTTTAAGAATTAATTATATTTAGACAACAAACAGAGGCTAAATGGCCCAAAAAGAGAGAGTGACTATCAAGATTCTTGCAGAAACTTCAAACTTTCATGGTCAAAGTTAGATGCAAAAACCATGATTAATACGCAAAAAATTGTGCATAGGAAACTTACCCTCAATCTGTATTTATATACAAGATACCCTCCGCCACCAGCCATTGCCAATCCAATCAAAATAATCCAAACAGCAGCCCAAGCAGATTTTACTTCAGTAGCTCTCTTACCTGCACATGCAAACAGGATATTGGATGTGCGCTGTTTAAGCATACACAAAGCAACAAAAATTTGCAAGTTATCTCACTTATGCAGGTATCGTGGTCCCGGATATACAACAGGTCCCCGCTACATGAGCAATCATAACTGCCCCATGTATTCTTGCAGCTGCATTCAGGGCACTGGCAAGCTTTCTTTTTTTTACATTCACCAATATCTGTATGGGTAGAAGAAATTATACAAGATCAGCAGTTAATAAGGAAACAATTTATGCAGTAATTAAGAAATGCTCGATCTGTTAGCACCAGTATTATAACATTTTGGCTTATTTGGTAGAGGAATGAATAGTACTAGACAGTATTACAGGTGTAAAATACGTTGAAATCTCGTTTAGCATAATGTCCAATCCTTTTGAGTACTGCGTACCAACCATGCAATTTATTTAACCTTCCATTCATCATTTACTCTTAAATTTCCACTTTTATACCATTTATGTAGCCATCCGTTCATTATCTCATTCTTGAATAGCACCATTTGAATCACCTTAATACCTCTGCCAAAGGTTAGCATGTCATGTTACACCAAAACTCACATTCAACTTCACACCAGTGACTGGTAGTTCCAGGCATAATAAAGGGTTGTTTGACAAAGCTTTTTATAAAAGTTTCAGTAGATTGTGATAAAAGTTAAATGAAATGTTTGGTTGAAAAGTTGATAAAAGTTGTAGGTTCCATAAAATATGTGGTTAAAATTAATTGTTGACTTTGACCGCAACTTTTTAAGCTAAACCAAACGAGCACTAAAATTGAGCAGGTATCAGCTTTTGCAGGATTTTACCAGATACAATTTAAAATTGAGCCTGATTAAACAAAGCTTTTGACAACTACTTGCTATACTGTTGATATAGGATATAAAATATGAGCTAATCCTCGATCCTAATAAATTGGGTGCATCTACATGAATCGGTTTTCATAATTCAGTTCAAACTAAAACTCTGACCTTCACAACTTTTAACACCGTCGCCTTCAAATCCAGGAGGACAAGTGCATTTTCCTTCTTCATTATCCTGTTGAAATATTTTTTAAGATTTCTTTCAGAACCAAATTTTATCGGGGAGAATTTAGGCAAAATGAAAAAAATACTGACGATGCAGGCAGAGAAAGTAATTCCATTTCGGGTTTCATGCCAACAGCCTCCATTATTGATTTTGCACCGCCCTGGCCCACTTGCTGCACATGGAAAACTTAGTTGAGATACAGTCTAATCACAGTAACTTGAGATGCTTGAAGAAGGATTATTTAAAGCTAAGACAAACACAAGGCATGATACTTTGCTAGATATTCAAAGCGAGATCCATGTGCAACTGAATCTTGATCTGGTACCTAATTTAGGTGAATTGATGTAAAAATTTCAATTTTACCTGAGCTGAAAATCCTTGTCAATAAGATTTACTACAAGAAATCAACTTACATAGAAACCATATGCTTTAGGGAAGGATAAGGGTGTGTTTGAGCCACATTATTTTGGTAGAATGTATTCTGGAATAGTAGATTGACGGAGAATGTATAGTTGAAAAATAAAGAAAAATCATTGATGTGATGGGAAATATTATTTTATTGAAGAATGTGTGGTTGAAAATGAGTAGAAGAATGAAAATGAAAATTTTAATGTGGCTCAAACATGGTCTAAATGTCTATTGTAAAGAGCCCATTATTAAAGGATGACCAAACAAGAAACTGAAGTCATTCAATTGTAGATTGATGGAGCACATGATACGTACAACTCAATCAGCTCATTATAAACCAGAGGGAAGCATTCTTTTAGATATTTAGACAACAAAATAGAAGATTGCAAGATTCTGAATGCTCAACGTCGAATATGTAGAATCATCCACAAGAATTTCACTATCCGACTAGTGAGGCTATTCAGATCACCAGAACTTTCAACTACTTTGCAATCTCCAAATCTGTATTTAGATTGCACAATGACATGTACAAAAAAACATCAATGTGATTCTTGGGGACAAATACAAGATTTTTCTTTTATTTGTGATAAATGTTAATAAGTGCAAATTATACTGGAAAACATAAAAAAAATGTCAAATTATAGCTAAACATATATAGCTACTCTTATATAAGAGATGAGAATGCTGAGTTAAGATATACTGGAAGAATTATATTCTTGGGGCAGTGGCATATAGAAAGTTTTTCCTTTCCTTTCCTTTCCTTTCAGATTTCAGTTGATCTTCATTTATGTATTTACTTGCTTTCTGTAGGTAGGAGGAAAGCTTAAAGAGTTAAGACTAAAATAACTATACATTAATCACTAATATTTAATAAGATCGAAAAGCAGAGTTTTAGAACTTCAGCGAAGTGACTACATACTTCACCCTCCTCTTTACTGAAGCCAGAAAGACGCCAGAAGAGAGATGGAAGTTATCTAAAACAAGTGTCCCTAACCTTTTTGAACACCACTATCTCAAACCTCTTAGGGTAATAATGCAGAGTGAGGTTTTATATGGATTCAGTTCAAATGGCGGAAATTTAGTAATTACACAATGTTTATGAAAATAGAAGAAAGAAGAGAATTTAAAAAACAAAAAGAAAACCTTCACCTTCCCAACACCAACCACACCCATCCCCCCACCACCACAACCATATCCAAACCCCAAATATCTTTCAAGAAATGGCGGTGGAATTATTTGGGTGTGCTAACATGAATTAGCGAATGACATTGCAGGAGGGGGTAGCATGGTTGAAATCAATGGACCATTTAACCTGACCAATTTCTCTCTAGCAACTCAACTCCTTAGAAATCACTGATTTTACAATTTCTAAGTGTATGAAGGTCATTTTTATTATAAATAGTACAGGCCATGTCCGCTTCCACCATGCTTCGGATCAACCTCCAGCACCAGTACCGAAATCTTGCTTCTGGATCTAGTCATTTCCTTTGGTTTAGAACCAATTTTTCTGGGTTTTATCAGTCTTAGCCTCAGCATCACAATCTTTTACCTGAGGCTCTGGTGATGGTGTGCTGGTGGAGCAGAGGGTGTTGGGAAGGATTAACGGTTTTCATTTTTTTTTTTCCATTTTAAGTGAGAAAATGTGGATAGACACTGTTGCCCATGCAAAATCTGGTAAAGTCCTAGCACTTTTTACCCAAAGGTTCGGGAGGACAGTGCAAAAAAAGAAGGGTCCAGGACTAGGGATGTTAAAGTGGGGCGACACACGAGCCACACGATCGGCTCGCTCAAGTGGCGAGTGATGTGGAAAGTTGTGCTGCGTTTTCCGTATGAGCCACTCACCAGCTCGTCGGCTTGTCCAGAAGCCAAGAAGCTAAAAAATAAAATATTTGGTTTTATAATAGAAAAAATAAAAAATGACCGGCTCGCCAGCCCCACCTAGGGGCAAGCCAAGTGACATTTTCTTCAAGCAAGCCGGCCCATGCTTGGCTCGCTCCAAAGCAAGGTTGAGCCGACTCACCTAACATTCCTATTTGGGACCATTTGCAATTTTCACAAAAGTTAAGGACCCCATTGCAATTCTCCCATAACATAACTATAAAGGGCCATCAAGCATAATTATAATGAAAGAATACCTCTTTTCAACTTTGTCTATACTTTATGAAAGAAGGGCAGGGAGGGCTGGGGAGAAGTAAATGTGAAAAGAGTTCTTTGAGAGCCGATGAACAAATGAAACACATTGATAATAGTCCACTGTTAGTATTTGCATAAAGGTATATTATAGAATGTGTTCTACAAAATAAAAGAATGACGCCTATTTATTCGTGATAGCACAGAAACGTGGTTCATTATGACCACTGTACTTCAAGTCTCAAGTGTACTGAATTGCAGAAGAGCCAAAAGCATGGGGCTCATCAATGGTCTGACTTCAGCCAAACGTCCAATGCTACTAATTTCAGTTTCAAAAATCATGTAAACCAAATTCGAACGAAGATGCAGATGCAGACTAACTATATGCATGTGGTGTCGAGCCACAACCATTCACATGTTACAGAAACATATAGATATTCTAGTTTATTCCATCTTTTATCATTTTACAAAAAGAAGTAATGTTCATTCTGTTACATTAAGGGTGTGTTTGAGGCACATTATTTAGGAAGAATGTATTATGGAATAGTAGATTGATAGAGAATGTGTGATTGAAAAAGAAGGAAAATTTATTGATGTGATGTAAAATATTATTTTATTGAAGAATATGGGTTGAAAATAAGTAGAAGAATGAAAATGAAAATTTTAATGTGTACCAAACAGAGGCTAAGCAAGAAATTTTATTTTGGTATATGGGCTCAGTAAAACGCTCCTAGAAAATAGATGTTTCTAGTAGAAAAATTCTGACAAATAGTAGACAGTTCTAAAGAAACTATTAGCTTTGCAAAAGCGAATAAAGAAAAATAATGTACAAACCAGTACAAGAGCTGTAACCATCCCCCTTAAACCGCACACCATTTACCAAAGGGCATTCACACACTCTTCCTCGAAATGTGTCCTGAGAATGTAAAAATGTTGAGCATCAAAATAACTAAAGATGCTAAAATAGCTAGTTATTGATAAAGCACCTTGCAAGCTGTAATATTAGATGTCTTGTCTTGCCAGCAGCCGCCATTATTATCCAAGCACTCATTTGTTTCAACATCTGCAATTGAGAAGGTAATGCCTTTATAAATATCTATTAAATCTCGTATCATCCAAAATTTGCAATATTATGGAATTAAGTATCTCACCACCACTCAAACAAACAGATGGCTCTGTAGCTTCCTCAAAACCAGCACAAATAGCCTTTAAAACAGCTCCTTTCTCCAACTTCCCTGCAAAGCTCATATATCAGAGAAAAATATATGTATGCTGCTCAACAGAACTGCTTTAATAAACAGACAGACCTCGATATTGACGATTATTGACAACGAGGGTGGGCAATATGGTTACATCACCACGAGATCCTTTCCCAATCTACAAATCTCAGACATTTTGTACAATTACCATCACATAAGAAGTTTAAACGAAAACATATAAGGGAAACATTGATATGATTACGCAAAATGGATAAGTACAAACACTCACCTGAGCATCTTGCTCTTCTTTCAGAACAGGATTGTCTGAGTCAGTATTAGGATCACCCATGCACTTTTCGATCTTTTTCAGATCAAGTCCTGCATGTGAGCAACAGTGACATATAATTGTCCATCAATAGTGATTGAGATTAATAAAAGAAAGGCAAATAATTACCTAAGGATCTGATAACACCCTCAGCACATTCCTTCTTGTATTTCTTTTCCTTCATGGGGCATCTTATTTGAAAATCAGTAACATAATCCCACCAAACCCATGGCTTTTTATTCTCATTGGCCACTTTAAACACACATAGCTGCCTCAAGTTCTCAAGAACTACATCTTTTCCCTCATAACCAGAGCTGAAATCTTGTTCGGGGTCCGGAGCACAATATCTTCCATGGTTGATACATTGGGACTTACACTGTTTGCTTATGGTGAATGCCTGTGGGCAGTACCAAGTTATATAATGAGGTGTAAACTGAGTATAACCACCTTTCTCAAGAATTTGGGCTGCACCCTTAAAATCCTTAACAAACTCCATCAACATATCACACTTAATTCCACACTCATCATTGCTGTTAGTCCACAGTTCATACTCCACCCGATCATCTGGGTGCGGGACAGCCTCTCTCCAATCTAGATTCACATTTACCATATCACCTCCACTGATTGCTTTCTTTAAATCTTCACCAAAACTTTTCTCGATCAGTGCTGAAGGTATTGTTATGTTCGCGATATACTTTGCAGATGCGCGATCCTCTTCAGGTGAGTCCATGGTTATTAATGCTTCCTCAACATCATCAGCCACTAGAACTGCAGCAGCACCAGCATTTTGGGCATTCCAAACTTTTAGAGCGAAAAAGCAATCTGCATTGCAGAAGAATAAAGCCCAAATTCATCAAAAGAATTCTACAAAAGTTTCCAGTAGAAACATAGATAAAAATGAATATCCTGCTCTAAAGGGAAATAGAGAACAGTTACTAGAATAAAGGAAAAGCACATTAGAAACCAATGACAATATAAATCAAACCTCAGATTAAAAAATCATAATGGTATAGACTGCAATAGTCTCATAGTACAGCTTCTCCGTCAAGACCTCAATCTAACTTAAATCCAACTCAAATGTGCAAATAAATAATTTATTAACAAAACGAGCTGAAAATACAAAATCTCTTGCGCAAGAAAGATAACCCTATCTGGCGTGAATAACTGACTTGACCAAAAGTATATCCCAATCCATAAATTAGCAATAACATTGAACTTTACCAGAAGGGCAGCTCGCAAACAGCTTCAAAGTCAACCCCAAACTAGCATTAACTAATGTTAAATTCAGTAAAAGGATCCCAAAAAATAATACATTTAACCTCGAACGTCTAAACGCATCAAATATTTCATTTTTCATGGACAAAAATTAGCAAAAGGGTAATCCAAAAAATCAGAAATTAAGCTCAAAATTGAAACATATACTACAATCTAACTTCAAAAAGAACACATGTACCTCCACGGTCAACAAGAACAAAGAAAGGCAAAGCTCCAGGCTTTGACTTGAATGAAATCCCAAAATCATCAAAATTCTTGCAGCCCTTTCTATTTTCCTTCGGGTACATCACAGCCCCTGCCATGCTACCTCCATATTGTGGAATCCCAAAGTTCCCAATTGCACTGTCATGAGTGCCCTTGATGCTGTCCGGTGACGTCACCCTTAAGCTGTTCTTTTCCACCACAAACCGACCCACCACTGATTCAGCAAAAATCGAAAGAAGAAGCCCCAGAAAGATAGCAGTTTCCAATCTTTTAGAACCACCCATTTGCTCGAATTTCCCGAAAAGGCAATAAATTGTAGAGATCTTTTCAGTCGGTTATATTTTGGGATTCCTTCTTTTTTGAGAACTTATAAATTAAACAGATTAATTTCTCGAAATTTCTCTGTGCGTGTGTTTTGGGTTAGGAATCTGAGTTTGAGTAAAATGGTTAGTTCACAAATTTGGATACTGCAATTGTCCTCCCCTTTCTTGAAAAACAGTACTACAGTATCAAGAAGTCATTTGTAATTTGTAAAGTGGTAATTGGGTGAAATGGTCTCTTTCATACTACACTTTGGGATTTTAGGCTTTGACCATAATAATATGTTTAAAATAAATATTTTAAATCATAATTTATAATCTACCTAATATACCCTTATTCAACAAAAGGTGATTTTCCCTTTTCTCAAGTCAATTGAATTTCCAAAACCTAAAGAAAACAAAGAACCGAGTCTCAACTAACTCTACTCCCAAATCTACTCCCAAACACAATTTCTCAACAGATCTCTCGATTTCTTACTCTACACGGATTGGTACGCACTTCAAATCTGGTTATTATAATTGGTGTATTTTGAATAATTAGCTTTATTAAAGTCCCCTTTTTATAGGATTCGTAGTACAGTAATTTTTCGAGAATAATGTTGGATTCATGTGCTATTTAAAGATTTCTTCAGTTGTTCGTCCTAGGTCTTACTATTAATTGTGTGCAATTTTGAGTAATTGCATCCGGATTTGAGATTTGCAGATTGTTTTGGGCAGATCGGATTTTTGAAGTTAGCGTGGTGTGGATTGGTGGACGTGGTTTTATTTTTTAAGGTAAAGGGAGAAGCTTAAATCTTGTATTTTGGAATTTTAATCATTTGCAATTGTTTAAAATATTCCTGAAATGTGTAGTTGGGTATAAATTGTTTGGGAATTATATAATTTTAAA
>CAIGRF010162509.1:0-16624 GCA_903798235.1 Fraxinus ornus
TTGTGACTTTGTCTCAAGAGGTTTGTTCCTTACACAATCGTCTGAGCCTTTCATTTATTGTTGACGAACTGAAAAATCGCGAATCTATCTGTAACCAATCAAATTTTGAAGTTTCGAGGTTTAACCTATATGTATTGTGGGACTTTCACATACTAGAAAAATTATCCACCGTTTAAACCCAATCTAGAAATTCTTCAATGTGAAGACATCCCTGGAAATAAGGAATTTGAACACTGATGTTATATATAGAAGGTTGTGGCTGGTGAACCCTACTTTGATACATTCCTAGCACCCCTATGATGCCATTGTTCGACACCTTCATCCATGTCTGAAACCTGGGTGTAAACCGTACACAAAGGACATGATTTCCCAATGGACAAATATCATTTTCCCCTTATACAAGAAAAACTTAGTTTTCAAAGTGCAACACTCTTTGTAAAAAGTGGGAATAATCTTTGTGTGATGAATATTAGATAAAAAAAAAATAGAGCTTATATCCATTTATTTAATTGGCCTTATCATTTCATCTACAACACGTATCACTCACATGTGAATGATCTTTATTTTGTACAAATAGCACTGGGGTAATTATATTAATACTACAGCTTTTATTATCTACCCCACATTTTCATTTTTTGTTTTTGTGCTTGTTGACTCCAAAAAATGGATCAACAGATGCTGGGTCCATTCTCGGCACGTCAAATCAATTTCGGCGCATTTCTACCGGAGAAACGATGAGGAAGTAGGCAGATTTGGACATTGGAAGTGCTTCATGGCCAGAGACAAAGATGTTCGAGCTCCAACGGATGAAACAAAAAATGATCACGCTATCAATGATCACCAAACAATGACCAAAACTAATAACCAAATATATCACTAGAATATGTGGAAGGATAGAAAGCAAAAGAGCATTGTAAATTATAAGATCATCTACTTACGTAATTCTTCTACCAAGTGTGATGAAAAATGAAAATACAAGTGTTTGTAAGAGCATTTGTCAATATTTCTTCTTGATTCCATATTTGAGAGTTCAAGACACGAGAAGATGATAATTCTAACTCTAATTTTTCCAATCCCTTCTAAGTTACAAAGATGATCTATTTATACTGCATTGGTCGATGTAGTGTCCGTGGATCATAACCACGTGACTTCATCTCCTTAGTTGATGACTCACATCACTATCTATTCATACAATTAATATCTTGATAAGGGGTCAATCGCCCTATACATAGGCTGACACACTGACATTTTCTATTACAACTGTTACATCAATCACTTCTAAAAGATACTCAAATATTTTGCAAGAGACAACGTCGGCTTATGAGTTTCGGATGAACTCATAGCCTCGGAGCCGGTCTTCTAAGTAGGGGGCTTAAGCTCTTTTCTTCTTTTCTTTAGGCAGTGTCTCAGCCCAAATGTGACGCTTTGCTAATTGAGGCAGTGCCTTGATATCTGCATAATTTCTTTGCATCTTGACCAACTGGATCTTGTTGACTTTTCTGTTGACTTTCTATCAACATTAATTGCTACGTGGAACATTGACTTAGAGCATTGGTGATGAGGCATAACAGTGCTTATATCCTCAGCTTTTTTTGTCGCGTTTTTATTCTTCCCTCTCAATTATATATCGTCTTTGATTTTGTTGATGTGCATTGAAATAAGGAACAAATCTTTTGTGAAACTTTTGTATCTATTTTTTATTTCAATTATTTAAAAACGTGAGAGATAAATAAATCTTTTTTATGTTTCTTAACAAAATAAACTAAGGTTAAAATCATTTATTATAATTAAAATACAAGGTAGTTAACTAAGTCTGTGTAATGACATTAGGGTAATTTTATTATCATTACGAATTTTGTTAATTACACAAAATTTTTAAGTACTTTTTTTTTTATTTACTTAAATAGTTTTAGGTAAAATTACATAAATATATTTTAACATATTTTTCACGTAAAATAAGTATTGTTCCAACACAATCATAAACCTAATTTATTCTTTCTTCTATATCATTTCTTCATCAAATTTTATCAATCCAGCGAGTTAATAACTAATCCTATATCAATTATTTCTCCTTAATCTTTTATAAGTTAATTTATTTTTAATCAATTGTATAAATGTACAATTAAAATTGACGCATGGGTAGTAATTGATGTTGTCTTTAAGTTAATTGCATTTAATTTTTTCATCACGGCGTAAGCAAATTTTAGAATTGTTAGAAAAAAAAATAATGTGTGAGGCTAGGATTTGGAAATACATCAGGCAAAGAGAGAGACACCACCATGGCTTCAAAAGCCCAGTTGCATGCTAATCGAGTTAGCCGATATAGGTAAGATTTCCCCAAGCCTGACCCAATTCAACAAAAATAATTCAAATAATAATCATCACACCCTATAGGTAGAAGCATGAAAATCATCAAACATGGCATGTACTCTACAATATGGAGAAGAATCCCATGAATGAAATGTTGTTGAATTGCAACTTCCACAGTTTTTGGCTGTTACTACATGTACATCAAGATTTACATCCTTATATAATTGATGTTGTCTTTAAGTTAATTTTTCCATCACAGCGTAAGCAAATTTTAGAATTATTAGAAAAATAAAATAATGTGTGAGGCTTGGATTTGGAAATACATCAGGAAAAGAGAGAGACACCGCCATGGCCCATGGCTTTCAAAGCCCAGTTGCATGCTAATCGAGTTAGTTGATATATGTAAGATTTCCCCAAGCCTGACCCAATTCAACAAAAATAATTCAAATAACACCCCATAGGTAGAAGCATTAAAATCATCAAACATGGCATGTACTCTACAACATGGAGAAGAAATCCCATGAATGAAATGTTGTTGAATTGCAACTTCCACGATTTTTGGTTGTTACTACATGTATATCAAGATTTACACCCGTATATACGTAATGACCAATAAATAAATTTTGTGATGTCATAACATACATCATTTTAAGGTACTTAGCTCACGTTTGACTCCCATTATTTAAATTTATAATTTTTTGAAGAATGCATCGTTGAAAAAGAAAAAAAAATATTTGATTTACGTATAATATTATTTTATGAAAAATTGTATGATTGAAAAAAAGAAAGAAAAGAATAACGGGGCCAAGCTGACACCACGCTAACCCTTACCCCGACACTGTTTCTTGATCGGCTCATTCATTCTGTACTAATAAAATATGATTTTGTTTATTCTTAAATCCGTTTCATGGTAGCGGTCTCGAATTGATTGATCGGTAAATATAAATGAAAATTTGAAACCCAGAGATTTGAATCACGAAGCCCGTTAATTTTCGTGGACTCTCTAACAACCCTATTTATCCTGGTATGTATTCTTTGAATCCCATTGATGAAATGATCTGTATTTTACAATTCTATGCTGTAACGCGATTTTAATTGCGTTTCATGTGCTGATTACTCTAATTTCAGATTTCATGTGGCAATTTGTTTCTCTTTAAAAAAAAAAAAAAGAACATGAAATTTACGCAAAATTAGAAAAAGAAGATCGATTATCTTATGCCCAAAATTGCTCTTGAATTTTTGTCCAGATTTAAGCTTATTATTCTAGCGATTACGAATCAAAATCCGGAGGCATTGTTTTTCTTATAAATAAGAATAAAGAAATAACTGGAGAAGTTAATACTTTTATGTAAAAGTTTATTATGGTAATAATAATAAAAAGATTTTTGATTATAGTTTAGGGGGTAAAAATCAAAATGTAACTGTTTGAAAGAGGATTAGTTTATCCAAAGTTGGGTTCTTGATTGCATTACAGTAGCGAGGGATTCTGATTAGAAGCTGCTAAGTTAAGGGTAAGTTTATTTAAGGTTATAGCCTGAAATAATCAACCTACAAAGTTGCACATATATGAGTTCATCTCGTTCAGCTCATCCGAAGTTGTCAATCCTACTCTAGTATGGGGACCGCTAATAACTCAGTGTCCTGTGAGGATATTTAATGCAGAACCAATAATAGAACATTAGAAAATTTCCCCCCTTTAAAGTGAGTCGCAAACTTAGATAGTAACCAATAGGAGCTCCTTGAGCTAACACGTATGAGCCTGTGGCTTACTGTGTATGGAAGCTATCCCTTCTTGTCTACAAATACCGCTCTGGCTACCATACTTATGGTAGGCAAACACTCAGAATTAAGTTTAAACCCTGTTAGTTCATTTTTTATATAAATCCGAACATTGACCAAGGCAAAGGAGTGTGATCAGCCATCCACCTCTTTTCCTGTGGAAGGCTGAGCAGACTTACATATGCACTCTCTTGCAGAACTAAGCTTGATTCTAACTCTACTGTTTGCAAGTAAGTATCAACAATTTCCGATGTCAACTTTAGGCGTGGGATGTTTAAAATAGTGGTCTTTGTGCTCAAATGAAAATAAACGGAAAAATAAAAAACTTATACACTCAGAAGCTGAGTTGAAAACGAAGTTAGATTTTGTTAGCATACTTGTTAAACTAAACACTATTGTGATATTCAGGCAAAAGTGCCAATTTTAATTTCTTCTGGATGACAACAACTGAAATACGTTCTTTTCAACTATGTTATGCTGTTGTCAGCTGCAATATCTTTACATCTGTTTCTGGAAAAGAAATGGATGCAACTTTAGGAGTATCAGGATTCAGAAAGAAAGATGATGGTCGCAACGATATCAATCGAAAAATTCTGTACTCTACAGAAGAGAGAAGCCTATAAGATTAAGTTTATGACTTAGAAGATGAGGAATTTTTCAAAACAGTCATCTCAGTATGGTCAAAGTACAAAATGATCATTTTTAAATTTGTTTGTTCAAGAGGACTACTATATAGATCACAAGACTAATTTAGCCTTATTAAAACATGGCCACCGGTCAAAGTAGAGCCTCAATTATCCAACCTCTCCAGGACTCAAATAAATTATGCTCTTTAGTTGGGCGAGATGATCGAATTTGGAGAGCAAGGAAAATTTAAATCAATCATTTTATTTTATTGATTTTCTAGTAAACTAGTGGATATCCTCTTCATTTTCTAACACAATAAAAAGGAAGAAAAGAGATTTCTAATCTTAGATTCTTTTCCTGGATGTCTCCTCTTGTAACCTACTCTCAGATATCTTCTCATTGATGGGACTGGCCATATATCCTTTAAACTCAAATCTATTTGGATGTTGACTGCCAACTTTTTCGGACAATCCTATTGTTTCTTACCTATGTATATATAAATATAGCTTATGCAATGAGGCAATGCCGTGTTCCCTTAAATGAGAAGCCTTTATTCTTCTTCTTGGAGAGTTGTGATGAAACTTTCCGCAGTCTAGGGTCTAGTTTATTTTCTTTACAACTTAAAAGAACCTTAACATATGGATTTTTACTGTTCATTTAGTATAGAATGTTACATGGCACGCATATGGTTACCAGTGCATGGGATCCTATCTAAGCTCCTCATCTGGCTGTGTTACTCATTAGGTTTTTTCTTTCATCTTCATGCATTGAGTTCTCACTGCAAAATGTAACCACAAACATATATTTCAGTTGTCTCCTGTGCGAATTGAGCAAGTTTAGCATGGCAGACTTGCCGCGTTATTTGATAGCTTGTTTGCAAACCGGGAAACTGGCTATGCTAGCAATTCTGGTGTCAGGAGGAATTGTGTTGCAGATACTGGTCAGTTTTGCTCCGTGTCGTGCATTTCCTTCACTTCATTTACTTGCAACTGCATACTGTTATCCTACTAAAGTCATTTTTCTGATTTGTTCTTTATGGTTTTGCAGGCATGTGCTTTGTACAACAATTGGTGGCCAATGTTAACAGGTAGTTTATATGAAGATATCTTTGGCTTATCCAATGTTGGAAGCAGAAAATATGGTTCAATTGTGTAAAATATTCCTAAATTCACCTGAAAGCATTCAAGCATTACACTGAATATTAAACTATGGATATTTCACCAGTAAGCCTATTGCAAACTTGACCAGTTCACTAAAAAGGTAATCTAAGGTAGCAAGAAAAGGTGTAAATATATTTGATAATACTGATAAAAATTGGCAAAACTGTGTTATGTTTCATCAATTCGATATTTGTTGGGCTTTTAAAAGTAGAGCTTCAACCTTTAATTTTTTGAAATTTGCATGAAAACACTAGAGTTTTTTTTTCCCTCTATTTATTTATTTTTTGTGAAACCACTTCATATCAAAATGATTATATATGCATTTTCTTTGATACATACTTCTGAAGAATGTACTCTGCTTTGGAGGTCAAATGCAAGAATATGCATTTTCTCTGATACATTAATTTGCAGATCTCAATTTGGAGGTCTAAATGGCTCGGAATAGTGCTCCAAATTTCTGCAGAGAAATGGTGAAAATGTTGAAGTTGTGTTCTGACATATTACTTTTAGCTAACCTCATGTAAAATCATGAAATAACATGCAATAATTACCAAAACTCTATTTCCATAAACTGAATATCTGTAACATTGTGGTGAGAAAACCATGCAAGTAAAATCCTAATTTAAAACAAACAAAAAGTATAATAATAATTAAACTTTTAAAACTTCGTAATCCGATGTCTGGGCTCAGATATCATCCTCCTGGCTCGAGTGATTATGCAAATGTAGAAATTAGTATGAATCATGCCAATAATTTTCATAATTTAATGCTGAAAGTGAGCAAATAATGCAACATATCTGAAGTGAAATGGTGATGCAGAAACTGACCATTTCAATCTAGATCGGGTAACCCGTCTAAGTTTCAGTGTAGATCTATGTACCAAGTGGTTTTAGTCACCATAATCGTCTCAATCTCTGAAGAGCATAGCAAAATGATTATATATGCATTTGATACATGTTTTTAATAATTAAGTTAGTTGGCAAAAATATACTAGTTTCTGATAATCGCATTCTTGCATTGTTCCTTTGCAGTATTAATGTATGTTCTTCTACCTATGCCTCTTATTTTCTTTGCTGGGTCAGATGCTTCCTCACTCGTCTCTGAATCAACGAGTAGGTAAAGCTTTCTCCTTCAAAACTGATCTTATTATTTTTTATAAAATCATATANATATATGTATTTTGGCCTCATACTTGCCTTTTTCACAATCAATCCAAGCAACAGTTGGGTAGATGCGACAAAGTTCTTGACTGGAGCTTCAGCGGTTGGCAGCATTGCTATACCAATTATTTTAAAGCATGCTGGAGTAATTGGTTGGGGAGCCATGGCAATGGAACTCTCATCCTTTTTCGTACTTGTCATGGCTATTTTGTGTTACCTTGGAACAAGCGATGACGATGGATACAGTACATTTTGAAGTACAAAAACTATATTTGGGATAAGGAGGTTTGTTCTACCAGTAAGTGTCGTTTCCTGTGATTATGATTTGTATATGCATATGTTTACATATATACATTGTTTGTTATCAAAAGATGTTGAAGTGGTCTATCCATTATGCAACAATGATGAATGTACTTTGATTGGATACTCGAAATTGTTATATCTTGATGTTCATTGTGCTGTTTCATGGTTTTCTTTTACTGAAATAGAGAGGTGTTACCGATTTTCTAAGCTTTTATGGCTTTGTAAGAAAGGATGTAGGACGGATCAGCTGTTGGTCTCTGGTGGAATACCAAGTTTGCAACTCAACCCTTTTCGACTGCACCTTAAAAGATGAACTTAGTTCCCTCGAAATTTTAAATTAATTGAATGGTACGTTAAATGAAGATTTTTTAATCTCATCCCGCCTTCTGAAAATTCTCCACAGGCCCCTCACAGACATCCCTAGAACTGAGTTTGTCTCAATGTTTCATTTCATAAAGGTAGAGGACTCGGGAAAAAAATTCTCTTTATTTCACTTTATGTCTATATTATCTCTAGTGCTGGTGTGGGTTTGCCATTTGCACCTTCGGTGGTCCGTTGGGACCCCACGGTTTGAGCCGCCGTCGGCTAGTCCACATCACGCCGGTCCCTCCAGCCCTTTTATTGGAAGTTGACACGTGCTTACCTGTCCCCAAATGTGGTCCAAATCCACTTCTAGCCGCCACGTGTTTCATTTATTATTCTCGCTTCTTTTTCCCCCTCAGATTCATTCCCCCTTTCCTTCTTGTCTTCAGGCGTACCGAATTTTCTTTTTCTTCCACATTTACATTTTTGCCCTCTACTTTCTATGTATTATTGATTATTGAAAATTCTTGGGGTCATTTTGATTGTAAAGGTGAAAAATGGGTGGAAAAAATGAATTTCAGGGAATTGAATTGGCTAAAAATGATTTTACTGGGAATTATAATTAATTGTGTTTGATTTGTATGATTTTCCACCTGAAAAATGTTGAAAGTTTGGTGTCCGTTTAGCTTTATTTTTTATGAAAATTGTCCATTAAAGTGATAATTTTTTTACCATTGGGTCTAGAATTTGTTCCAATTGCAAAAAAGAAATTTTTTTTTATCATACCGAATATCATTCGTTTGATTTTGTTTTGCATGAAAATTGGATTATTTTTTTTATCATTGTGTCTAGAATTTTTTTTAATTGCAAAAAAAAAAAAAAAAAAAAAGCAAAAGCTGAAAAATCAATTGACAACAAAATCGAAGGAAAATCATTTCATTGAAAAATGGAAAAACATGACGCGTGGAGTGAAAGAAGGAAAAGAAATTCCCTGGAATTTTTATCCTATCAAACATTCAATTTGGTTGGAAAATAAAAACATTTTATAACTTCCATGGAAAAAGTTGCCTATCAAACAATGTATTACGGAAAAAAAAAAATTGTCTTTCGTCATAATATTAATTTAGCCCCTCATTTTTCTTATAGTACAGTTTTATCTCTTTTTTTTTAATTATACATTTTTAATAAAATAATATTACACGTAAATCCAACATTTTTCTTTATTTTTTAATTGTATATTTTTAATCAATTTACTATTTCAAAACACATTCTTACTATAAAATTGGAAAACAAACAAGTTCGTAGTTATGCAGAATGACAGTAGTGTCCTTGTATCGAAGTTGACTTGTGTCAGTCAATTTGCCACGAATTTTTCATCAACTTCGTTTATTTTGACGAGATTGCGTAATATTTTGAAATTCAGAGGGAGAAAGAGTGTTAAATGGATTAAAAATCTCATACTTTGTCTAGTTGTATAGTCCATGTTTGATATAAATTCTTTAATTTTTTTTTTCAAATTTATTTTTAATTATGTATTTTCTCAATAAAATAATTTTGTACTGATTCATAACTTTTTCTACTTTTAAATATATATATAATTTTTAAATAAAAATTAATTCACTTTATTTTCCTTATTTTTTAACCCCGTATTTTCATCAAATCACACTATAAAATATATTTTCTTCTCAATAATGTGCATTAAACAGTCCGTTAAAACTTACAGTCGAAGACTTTCGATTTAGAAATTCGTATAAATACACACTTTTTTTTATATCTATTTTACAACAATGGCTTTTCCGAACCATTTCTCACAAGAAATGGCTCTACAGCATTTTTCCGAACAAAATTCCTCTGCTTTATGCAATATACTCCCCGAACAAATGGCGGCTCACTCCCCGGAGCACCACCACCAGCCGCCTACGTGGCTGAACAGCGCTATTCTCCGCCAGCAGAGTCAATTCTCATCCACCGGCAACGAGAATTTCCTCAATCTGCATACGAACTCCGACTCCACCGCGGAGCCGTCGCTGGTTTCGAATAATCAGTGGTTTTCACGGTCAGTTTTGCAGCGAAATGTCAGTGACGTGAGGGATGATGTTCAGGTGTCTAGTGATTCGATGATCGGCGCCTCAATTTCTCATGAATCCACTGATTTAAACAACAACCTCAATAATAACACTCACTCTGGCAGAAATGAAAACAGTGAGTTAACGGAGGGCGGCAGCGGCGGTGGTGAAGGAGTAATTAATTGGCAAAATTCGAGGTACAAAGCGGAGATTTTGTCGCATCCTTTGTATGAGCAGCTATTGTCTGCACATGTGGCTTGCTTGCGAATCGCGACGCCGGTGGATCAGCTCCCGAGGATCGAAGCTAAGCTTGAACAGTCACAGCAAGTGGTCGCTAAATACTCCGCGCTTCAACATGGAAATCACGGTGATGATAAAGAGCTTGATCAGTTTATGGTAATACTTTTTTTCTTTTTTTTGGCTCTCTTCTTACTATTATGCAAAACGTTAAAAGAGTTTACTTTATTTGACTTCTTTTGGTGGCATTTTTAGTTAGTGGCTTATATAAATTGAGGAATTTAATTACTTCTTATCCATGTCATTTGGACTTCAATTATTGGTAAAATTAAATTATGAAGGGATTTGCGGGCCTGGTTCTAATTTTGTTTCTTTGTGATTTGTTACATTTCGAGTTCCAAATTTTCTGTCTTAATTCGAATTGTAGTCTTTCTCCATGAATTGTTTTGTATGTTTGCCCGACTGATTCCAGGTGTATTCAGTAAATTAGAAATACGATCTTCTATGTTGATTTTCTTGAATGTGGCAAAAGGTTTAAACAATAGGAGCCTAGGTGGTTCATGGATCATTGTCTTCAAGGACTGGTTGTTCCAGGGTTAGAAGATTTCTTGACTACTCTAGTGGATTAAATCGTTATGAAATCAAAAGCTTCCTAGCCAAGATGTGTTGTTTATGAATTCACTTCAAGACAGCGGCTTCAATTATTAGAATGATTTTCCTGAGCAAATAATATCTGGTATTCATAATCTGACTGTAATCTTATCTATGAGAAGTTTATAGGGAAAAGACAACATACTGCTGGTGATGGGGATTCCAGATCTCCAAATATTGTGAAAATTAGAAGTATGGAAACTTTCAAACTGTAGTCTCAAGCTTTTGACGATGGTCTTATGTTGCCAAAATTAGTGTCTAATATACTTTGTTGCCAAGAAATATGTTTATATGTAGCTTCATGGTAGTGATACATCTATGTCTGAGTGTGAGGACATTACATCAACAGAATCTGAAAGTGAGATTCACGACAGGATTGAACTTGTAACAGTGAGTATTCTACACCTGACATCATTCGATACCGTAATCTGATAATAGGAGTCCTGTAAAATTGAGCTGTGTAATTTTTCTAACTGCAGATGCTTGATTGTTGATTCTATTGGAGGTTTTTGTTATGATCTTAGGTTCACTATTTTCTCTTACAAGAGGATTTCATTATTGATTTTCTGGTCAATTTCAATTATCTATGTTAATTAGTTTTGCTCTTGAGTGGTTCTTCATTCGTTAAAACTTGCTACCTGTTGCTGATTGGTCGTACCAGCAGATTCCCTGAGAACTTTAGGTCAAACCTGAACTTAGAATGAGATTGAACATAAGATTAGCAAATTCTTGCTTAATTTTTATTGACACTAGATTTGATGCAGTTAGTCATCCTGCATTTGATACATTTGGTTATTGTTTCTGTTCTCATCTATAGAAAGCCATTTCTTGAGGATTAATTGATTTTATAGCTGGAGCCTGGAGACAACCTGGTGATGCTTCATTGGCGATTTTGTTGTGGTCTTTCCCTAAGTAAAAATATGGCAAATAGTTTGCAACGCATGCATACGTCGATTTTCATGATTTTTGTTTAAGAGTGGCACCAAATTTTACTGCATTAAGAGTACATACTTAGTTGACTGAATATGCTTTTGTCCTCCTACATTTGCTTCACATTGAGTCTTATTTTAGGAGCAGTAACTTAGACATAACAAGAGAAAAACATTTCCTTCTATATAAATATGTATTATCATGTTGTTTGAGCCGCTTATTCAACAAATTTCACTTTTCTGTTGCTTGCCTTAACTTTTTGTATTTTATATCAGTCAAAAGTGTGTTTTTCAGAGGTTAAGATTTTTGGTTCCAATTTTTATGCAGTTACCTAGAGAAACCATGACAGTTTATGATCCCATTTTCTAGCCATTTTCCCATTATATTTTCTTCCCTGATTTTCAGCACTGGTTCAAAAAATTAATATATGTTCTTATATATGATGGTGAATGTTTCTATTTTCTGATTTTTTTTATGGAGTATACTTTCACGGTTTCACCATTACGATTAAAGTTCCACTTAACTTTCTGTTTTCACTTACTCCCAATGGAAAAATGCTGTAGCTTTTGCGACCATATTTGAGACACACGGTGAAAAGATCTAACCCAATTATACTAAATAACGAAGACCTTGCTAACATAAGCAACTAAAATGCTGGGTGATATATTCTTCAACTTTATGTATGGCGTCACTTGAGCTTTAGTTTTGTTGCTGAGGCAGATAAAGCAATATTAGTCCAGTTAATGAGCGCTTGACCTTCTCCTTTCTTTTATCGTCTTTTCTTTTTCATTTCCAGTTAAAGCAATATTAGAATGCAATCAAACAATTATAGAAGGAGAAAAGAGAGAGAAAAAGAGAAACAAGGGGAGGAGAAGAAGATGGGGGAGATAGAAAGGGAGGAAGATTAGATAAATGGAAGCAAAATTTAACAGAGAGAAAAATATCTTTATTTCATTACCGAAGTTGTAAGAATTACAATGCATAAGCCCCTTTATATAGGGTTTAAATTTGTCCTAGTTGAAGTAGAAAAATACTATAAAATCTATGAAATCAAACCCTATTTATGTTTTCTAAAATTAGCATTAAAATTGGAAACTAAATTAAATAATATCTACATTTCCATCTACGTCTTTGGTGTTATTTTCTATTAATATCATTAGAATTATTATGTGCTACCCAACTGTATATCTTGTTTGAAGTGTTGAACTGGTATCTTAAACTCACGGAGTAATTAACTTTTCCCAGTATTAATACAGCTATAGTTGCACAATATTCTTATTGGGGAGTCGATGTGGACTTTTACACATTTTAAAATATCATAGCTCTTTTTTTCACATTTTTTTTTGTGCAGACACATTTTGTCTTGTTATTATGTTCATTTAAAGAACAACTTCAGCAGCATGTGCGTGTTCATGCAATGGAAGCAGTTATGGCTTGCTGGCAGATTGAGGAATCATTACAAAGCATAACAGGTGATGCTTCTCTATTTTTCTTCCTCTTGATATTAGATAAAATATATTGTTATTTACACGAGAAACGGACCGTCAAGTTCTGCCCACTGGTGTACTTTACAAAATCAGTTGTATAGGTACTGATCAGCACTACCCTCACTCTCACTCTTTCAATTGGATGCCTCTACATCATAAAAGATTTAAAGCAAGTCCACTGGTGCCTGTCACCAATTTGAAGCTAGATTGTACAGTTGTCATATTTTGTTTTCTGTCATTCCAATTGCTTCATTTTACCCATAGGTGTTAATTTGTAAACAATTCCAGTATATTTAGTCCCTGCTGCAGCTCCTTCATTGGTGACCAGTTGGTTTTAAGCAGAATCAGGAAAATGCATGGCAACATCAGGAGACCAGACATGTTTCTTGAGTAGCAGTTAGTTGCAGATTGGAGAAGTTGATGCACAAGAAGGTTCTTGCTTACTAAATGTAATGACTTGGCCTCTGTGACCAAACCGTTATATCAGATGTACTGTTCGTTGTAGGAGGGCCTGAGCCAATTTTACCCCCATGCGTTTCTATCGTATCCATAAAATTCGAACCCAAGACTTTTATTTTATGAGAGATTTAAATTGAATTAGTAGTGATTGAATTCCTTCTATGGTTCCACATGAGAAACCAATACGAATATAACCTACATATCCAATTGAACTACGAGATAGAAGTCTTTTGACTTTCGCTTGGGCCATGGCGGCTAGTGCTCCCATAGAAGCAATGCTGTAGAAAAGAAGATTTGTTGCAAATTCAACTTATGTATCTCATAAGGCAGAAGTTTTCGGTTCAAATCCTAGGGACATGATAGAAATCCGTAAGGAATAAGATGGCTCAAACTCTCCCATAGCTCACAGTGCGTATGATATAATGGCTTAGGCACGAGGCCGAGTCGTTACACTAAATACTGCAACACATTCCGACAGTTTTGAGCTCCCCTCAATTTATAATGAAACTTCAATACAAAAATAAAATTCTTTAGGCTTCAGTTTTCTTGAGAAATCATTATAGACTAGAAACAATGGAATATTCAAACATATAATAGACACGAAAGCACTTGTTTGCTAGTAGATTGCCAAATGGGGCTTGAAGAAGTGTGCGTTAGTAGATCATCATTGTGTAATTGCAGGGTAGGGTTTCTCCTGTTTTCATGAGAATATTACAATTCTCAATCTCTACTGACATGGACACAATTTAATTACTGTTATAATTGTAGCCTTCAATGGTTCTCAATATGAGGTAGAATTAGATCTTCTGAATGCTTATCGTCTGCTAACTATGCATTGAACAGCCAAAAAATGGCGTAAAGCTAAAGTTTACCATCACATGCTTCGTGAGCAGGAGTTTCTGCAGGAGAAGGAACAGGTGCTACAATGTCTGATGACGATGAGGACCAGGTAGAAAGTGATGTGAACATGTTTGATGGAACTGGAAGCGTAGATGGTACTGACAGTATGGGATTTGGACCATTTGGTCCTCTGATCCCAACAGAGAGTGAAAGATCATTAATGGAGCGTGTAAGGCAGGAGCTAAAGCATGAGTTGAAACAGGTATGAAGTACCTAATTGTTTGTCAAGAATCATTTTGTTCAACCATATATCACTAACCAGGCCTTTCTATTTTTCCTCACAGGGTTACAAAGAAAAGATTGTGGACATTAGGGAGGAAATTTTACGCAAGAGAAGGGCGGGAAAGCTCCCTGGTGATACTACCTCAGCGCTAAAGGCTTGGTGGCAATCACATTCAAAGTGGCCATACCCTACCGTAAGTTTCAGATTGACAATTATATAATGCTTTCTTGGACAAATTGATTAAGAAAGTGAAAAACAATGACGGTTCAGTATTGTTTACATGAAATTACTAATTATACCACTAGTGTAAACCTGTCCAAATTTATTATTTCTGCCTTTTATTGGATTGGTCTGAATTAGTTGTGGTGGCAATAGGGAAATCTCTATTAGACGCCATTTGATTTTAGTTTACTTTTAGTAGCCTGATAAGGTAATTAAACTCCTGAGGTTAATATGTGTGCAGGAGGAAGATAAGGCAATATTGGTGCAAGAAACAGGCTTGCAACCGAAACAGATAAATAACTGGTTCATCAATCAAAGGAAGAGGAACTGGCATAGTACTCCTTCCTCCTCCACATCCTTGAAAAGTAAACACAAAAAGGTATCAAATCTATACGTACATACACAGTTTTAGTAGGAAGTTTTAAGGATATACCACTGATTTAATTTGAATAAGTAATGCAGGTGAAAACAGGGACGATCAATTCACGTAATTGATTGAAGCTTCTAAAGTAACCACTATTTATATTTCCACTTCATTTAAAATATTTTAATCTGGAAAGTTTTCGCTTGTGGTTGCACTTATTACACCATGGAGTGGCAGAAAGAGTTTACTAATGTTGATGTAGAGGTGACGGTGGATGATTTTGCTCCTCTCTGATACTAAGGAGAGGAAATAGCCTATTGCATTAGATGTTTGTTCCTTGGCAATTAAGCTTTATAGATACACGACAACGAGATGGATATAGTGTGCCCATGCTTCTCATCCGATTTTTGTTGTTTCCATATTTGTGTATAAAATAGGAATCGTATTTTAGTGTACAATTAAATAATCTATGGCATGGTGTTGGAAAATGATATTAGGCATGAACTTGTTTCACTTATTGATAGTAGACAATTGCTACAATTTTGATTGATTAGTGATTTGGGTACTTGGATACTTTTCGACTTGGCTCATGTAGCTAAAAGTCAGATTTTAGTAGATTTGATAGAAGTTATGAAATATTTGATTGAAAAGTTAGATAAAAAATAGTGGGTTTCATAAAATACGTGGTTAAAATTAATTGTTAATTTTGATTTAAATTTTTATCAACTTTTAAGTTATACCAAACAAGTACTTATGTTTATTTTTAGAATAATGATATCTAGTACCAGTTTATGTGGTATTATGTGATAGATTCAATTAATAATGAAATTATATGATTCATTTAATTGAATTTGTAATTTAACGACACTAATCCTACCTCTTAAATTGGTGTTAAATACTAGTGGTTCTAAATGAATAATGATATTCATAGTGAAGACTATCGGTAGTCACCCTAATTTGCATGCAAATGTAGTTTGTTATTTAATGTATGAGGCAATAAAATAACATCACATTAATGCATCAAATAACAGACTGACTTGTGTATACCACGAAAGTCGACTACCGATAATATTCACTATGAATAACATTATTCGTACTAAATAACATTACTCTTTGCTGTTGCAAGCGATGTCACTACTTCCTTTTTTGAACTTTTTATAGTTAGCCCTTTGATGATTTCTGGTAGACAAAACTTTAGATATGTATTTGGATGTCAAAGATAGATCAAGTGTGCATTGATAATAACAAACTAAATATTCTTCTCAATTAATTTGGAGTACATTGATTTTAAATTTTTTTAGCAACTTAAGTTCATCTCTATTTACATTAAAAGATCTATAACACAGTAACATACTTTGGCAATATTTTGGTCCCTCTCTCTCTTCGAAATGTTTTACTTTGCCCTGGTTGATGTCTATTATTTGAAAAAAAAAAAAAAAAAAA
>CAIGRF010162509.1:17726-34755 GCA_903798235.1 Fraxinus ornus
AAAAAAAAAAAAAAAAAAAAAAAAAAAAAAAAAAATCTTCCTACTCATTTTCAGGCAAACATTCATATAATAAAATATTTTACACGTAAATTCAAATTTTTTTTATTTTTTAATCACATATTTTCCTAAAATTCACTATTTAATATATTATTATTTTTCAAATAATGACCATCAAACAAAAGATTGAGGCTTACTACTATGAAGAACATTCAAGCTTCATTTGGATTGCTAAGAAAAATAAAATAAAAATAGTTGAGGTAACTAATAGAGAGCAAGGGTGTATTTGAGTCACATTATTTTGGAAGAATGTATTATGGAATAGTAGATTGATGGGGAATGTGAGGTTGAAAAAGAAGAAAAAATTATTGATGTGATGAAAAATATTATTTTATTGAAAAATATATGATTGAAAATGAGTAAAAGAATGAAAATGAGAAATTTAATGCGTATCAAACAAGGGGCCAAATGTGCAAAGTGTTCACCACTTCTTATTTTCTAAATGATGTCTATTTTTTATGGATTAATCTATTCGTACACGGGGGTTTACACCCCCGTTTACACTCCCCTCACATGAGAGGAGGGCCCATGATGAATAAAATAATCGTGCCCCCCCTATTGTGAGGGGGGCAGGTGGGGCTACTTCTTTTTTATTTTTATTTTTTTCTCTCGATTGCTATATTTTTTTGATACTGGAAAAACATAATACGATACTACTATTGAAGCGTTGCTAATTCAAATTCCGAGGGAAAATGACACCTTTGGCTTCTACTAAACTTGATATTGCACCATTGGCTCCAATCTTCAAAACTCAATCTCCAACTTATTTTCCGTGATAATAATTAGTCCTTGTTTGATAGAAATTAAAATTTAGATTTTCATATAAATCAAAGTTAACAATTAATTTTATCCATATATTTTATGAGACTTATAACTTTTTCAAACACACATTTTATCAACTTTTTAAAAATCGGATTTTGATCTCAACCAAACAGTGGCTTGATAAAACAACCAAAATGAAAAGGAGGAAGAAAAGAGAGATAAATTTAGAAAAGGAGTTTGATCCTCATTCTGTCAAACCCTCAGCAATATATAAACAAGTTAAATCAAGAATATTAATGTTTGATTCTGGAAAACAAAGAATTAATATTCAAAGAAATTGAACACAACCATTTACGATTGAAAGGCCACCAAATCTCGCTAACACAATTCAACCAAAATCTCCCGAGAAGAATGTGAGACCGCCACCTGCGAAGACTGCTCCTCCAGGCTCCTCCTCACCTCCGCCACCGCTGCTGCCCTTGCATTGGCCACCTCGTCCGTTCTCTTCTTCATAATAGACACCTCAAGGCTCCTACTCAATCTGCATGTCTCCGTTGGTGACCTTGGCGTCGTGGGTGCCAACAACATTTTGGATCCCCTCAGCGGTGATGCCGGTAACCTGGCTGAGAAATTCCTTATCGGAAGTTCCTCGTCCCCATTGGAAACTTGGTTAGCATCCTCAAAGTTGAGGGCATAACTGAGAGGATCATAGCTAAAATCAGCAGATGCATGGCGCCTATGGCGGCGCTTGCATTTCCCTTTGGTGTCCATATGGTCATTAGGCTTTGAGCGAGTCCAAATAGATGACGACTTTCTTGGACTTGGCATGGAAGAGGAAGATGAAGAGGCATCTAATGAGAATCCACGGCGGTGTTGGGATCCATTGAAGCAAGAGGTAAGGCTCATAGAAGATTTCTTGAGCCTACACCTCAAACTCGACATCTCGTGCTCGTCCTCCATTTTTGCCTCGAGGGAAAGAGATTATTTGTGGTATTTGAGAGAAAAAGAGTCGATTTTTGAGATAGAAGAATTGTGGGATGCATGAAAACAGTCAATAATTCTATATATATGTTTTCGAAGGTCAAAAAAGATGAAAATTGGTTTTTTCTGTTTTTCTTTTTATGGTCCACCAAAGGAAATGCGAGAAACCGGAGGAATTTGTGGACAATATAGATTTGTAGAATTGCTTATATACTATTTGTGACATTTCTCTCTGGTCCTTCAAACTATACTTGGTCCCTGTTTGTTTTGTAACTTACAAATTAATTTGATTCGTAAATTTTACAAAACATACTCTTAACTACTTAACCACATCTCGTTTCAGTTCAAGATTTTTATCATAATCTCTATGATATTGAATGCAATTTTACTGTATAATTGCTCTTTTAAAAGAGAGAACGATGATCATGTAGAAACAATGTCAATAAAAAATAATGAAACTTATCGACCAACAGCTTTAACCACCAAGATAAGCATTTGTAGCCGAACGAATAATTACCCAAAAACTTGGATTTCCAAATATATTGAAAGCCATGTGTACGTCTGGAGAGTGGCCATTTATGAAGCAGAAAGAATGTTCAGAATATGTCAGAAGAAGATGACGACAAAACGGGCAACATAAATGAGGCATGATTTGCATGAAAGACAACCAGAGTCAGTCAAAAATTCTCTCCCCAGTGGAGAATAGAAGAAACAATATCGAACTAAAGATACAAAGTAACCCTGGGATGAGAAAAACTGCTCTCCAGCTATCCGGACTTGTGAGATCCAACTGAGCTGATTTAGCGGCTTCAAGAAGTCGACCAGTAAGATCAACCCCAACAATGCCAGCTAAAGTACCGGCCGTGTTAGAAACCCCCATTACAATTCCAGCGTACCTTGGAGCAACATCCATGTGATTTACTGCAAATCCAGCTCTCCCCAGTGCCAAGGAACCAAGAGCCACAGAAGAACAAAACACAACTCCGTCAGGTGTTCTGAACCTGGGAAGAGCCATTAATGCAAAAGAAGCCACCACAAATCCTATGGTATTTAAAAGCTTTCTTGTTCTAGTCACAGACAAGACTCTCCTGGTAATCAAGTGATCAGCAATCACCCCACCAATATTTGAGAACAGAAACATGTTGAAATAAGGCATCATCTTAGAAGATCCCATGTCTTCAAGACTAAGCTGGAGGCCCAATTCAAAGTATGTTGGAAGCCAGTTCATGAGAACGTAAAGAGCATAATGGAAAGTGAAATTATTCACCACAATTGCCCAAACTGGCAAACTGAAAATAATTTTCTTCCATGGAATTTTTGGGGTTCTGTTGGAATGTCCTCCATTCTCAACTTTCGTCTTTTGGTTCCCTTTAATTGGCAGCAATAATTCTCCAAATCCAGCAGCAGTGGCTTTTGGATGCTCAGAACGAGGTGGGTCAACAGCATACTTAAACCAAAGAAGAGACCAAATGGCACCTAAAGCAGCTTCAGCAAGAAACACTGATTGCGGACCTCGAAACTTGACCAGGCTCGGAAGCACAAGCATTCCTGCAGCTGCACCAAAATACATCCCGGAAGTTGTCAGAGAAACAGATCTTGATCTTTCATGTGGTGGTACCCATTGTGCCAGCATAGTGTGAATGGAGGGAAAGATGAAGCCTTGGGCAACTCCAACGAGCAAGCGCGATATGACCAATATCGTAACTCGGTTCAGATCAAGTGGCACAAAAGCACAAGTTATAGACCATAAAACAAATGAAAGCAGGAGAATACGCCTTCCACCAACTTTCTGGGCTGCCCAACCACCCGGAACTTGTGAACACACATACCCATAATAGAATGTCGAAAGTATCATGCCCTTGCTTGATTGATTTACTCCTGAGGCATCAGCAGCAGCAGTATATGCAATGGAAAAACCCACACGTTCTATGTAGCAGACAGAAGTACAGATGAAGGTCAAAATGACAATCACATAGCGCTTTGGAATGTTAGTTCTCTTCATTGTCTTCATTCTATTTAGGGTTTATGAAAAGAAATCATATAGATATGCACAACCCATCTATTTAACAAACCATCTGTGACTTTACACGCCTTCGATTTTTACCGAAATAATTCAAAACAACAGCAGCAATTCCAAGACTCCAGAAGCCACCAAACTAGAAGCCCTTCCTGGATTAAAAAATTGAACTGGACAGTTCATCAATGTGTTAAGAAGATAAACGTGCAACGAATTTTCATAAATGAGAAGAAATTCATATAAGACAACGATTTAGAACAGAAGTCTTTTATAGCAACTTCTAGCAACCTGAACATCAGATGGTCCTAATTGATTTATCAACATGCCAATTTGTTACAATGTATCTTCTAGACAGCAGTAACATAGGAGAAATGTTGAACAGCCATTTGGATGTCTATTGCCATTTAAATGCTAATTGTTAATCATGACTCAAATGTCCTTCAAGACAAACATCAAGAAAGAAATAAAAAGTTTGCAACATGGTTTGGGATAGGATAATGTAAGCACAGGTCTACATATGTATGGATTTCTTGTGCACGTTTGCACGTGCTAGTAAATTTGTGATACGTGGGAATACACAAATCTGCCTGTACTATCGTTTGGATTCAAATGGACCTACTAGTTATCATTCTCAGCTTTTGGTTCTTGATCTTGAGTTATGCCACATTCGCAAGATCAACAAAATTTAAATATGTCAGAGTAAGATTATAACTACACACGACACACCAACCCACATGCCATATTTACACATCCTTGAATTGTTCCCATCAATTGTTTCATCTAAAACAGAATAAAAACGAGTTAAGAATCTCAGTGTTCATTTCAGAAATACAATTTTATCTTGCATTTCATTAATTCATAGAAGAATTCTCCAAATTAATCTATGCATCTAATACTCCCTGACCTCTTTAAAAAAACTTGAGCTTATACAACGGAAAATAAAAAGGGGAATCAAAAGCAGTTCATTTAACACACGACAGAATATTCGCACATACTAAGCTCAATGGAGGTCAAGAAAATCACGTGCAGGCAATCAAATTAAACAAAAATAAAAATAAAAATAAATTAAACCATACAATTGCTGTACTACCAGAACAAATCAACAAAAGCAGTCAATGAAATTAGCAACTGCGATTAAATCCAAATCACGGTGTTAAATTTCCAAAAGAAAATAAAAAAAAAAATTCATCAAATAGAAGATACTCAAATAAATTACAGTTACCTCTAAAGTAAGAAGGGCTGCCCAGAACAAATATATTATAGTTAAGAAAAAATGTTTCAGCAATCAAGCGAGCTCTGCATATCACAAGCTTTTGACCGATTAAAATAGAGATAAAGGCGATTAGGCAAGGCTAACAACATAGCTTTGAAAGAAATGATCCATTGCAATGAAGTATAAATTTGTGGCTTTGTGGATTACTCTCTCAGATTCAGAAAGAGAAAAAAAGTATATATATACATATATATATATATATATAATATAGTATATTGAAGGAAACTGTCGTGCGAGTTGAAAATTTGTTTCACGGATATGTATAACATGGGTATATTTCATCTGGAGTCACTGGAGTTTCAGAAATATCTCAGCTGGGTCACTAAAGTTTTAATATTTCCTCAATTAGGTCCTTAAACTTCAAACTGTTTCAGAATTTGTCATATTCCTTAATCCATTGTCCCAACATTAACGGAAATTACGACATCTATGTAATTGATACTTTGTACCCTACAAACAAAAATAGTAAAACGAGGATTGTAGAAATATCATAAGCCTTCATTTGGGAAGAATTTATAAATATATAGCAATGATTGACGAATAAGTGAATAGTATTTGTGAATTCATTGAAATATGTTAAATTTTTTTAAAAATTATAAATAATTTATAAATTTTGTCAAATGAAGAGTAAAATACTAAAAGGTATTCTAAAATTATCTTCACACTTTATGATGGTATAATAGTAAGTTAGCATGCGATAAAGCAATTACTCAATAGATCTGTTATTATAATACGATTATTAATTAAGCAAATATTAATCAATTTGGGAGACGATATATGACGAAGTGATGAAATTTAAAAATTAAATTGAAGTTTAGTGTCCAAATCAAATAAATTAAAATTTAGCAACCCAACTATAAATTTAACTGAAAAATCGGTTTTGCAGATGAAAATTTCCATGCATAATATTATGACTTGTTGAGTAATGACTCTTCAAGATTTTGACTTTTGTAATTGTGATTGATATTGGGCAGACCCCGGGTCAAGCCCACAACCAACCCAGATCCAAATCGACCTGCATAGATCTTGGTCCATGCTCAAGCTCAATGGAGGAGCCAAGAATGTTACAATCTCGTCCTCCATTGTATTCCATAATCTCGTCTTAGTGATATACAGAGCAGAAAATGTACGATATATAGTAATGGTTGAGACAAGAAGATTAGGACCCACGAGAGTAAGGATCCATTTGACATAGTTTTTTATAAGTGAAAGGTTGTTTCTAAAATTAAAAAGTTGATTTTGAACATATTTGAATAATTTTTCGTAAGTGTTTTGTCTAACTATAGAGATACGAGAAGTAGAAGCCCAACCAAGTGAGCCCTAAATCTCTCGGAACCATTAATTGTATCTCCTTTCTCAAGTGTATTTGCTCAAATACCATTCATGTTCCTGCATGTATGTTAGCACAGTCAATTTATGTCATTACATGGCAAAAATTTTGATATTTATTCATATTTTCTGTACATTGATAACCTTGGTAAGTCTGAGCCTCTGGAATTTTTTTCCTCCACCACCAAGAAACTGGGTTCAAAATCGAGTCCACAAGATGACCAACTTCGTTGACTAGAAGCAATAGAATGCACTGTGAAAATTGCTTATTTTTAAGAATAGAACAAAATTTCATCATGCTCACAGTAAACACAGTTAAAACGGCTTAAGAATAAGTGAATGCATTTTCATCAGCCATGACTGTTTATCAACTTAAATACACCGACAAAATAAACTGCACGGTGAAATCCCAGATCCTATTCCACAAATTTGAAGAGTTAACCGAGGATTCCTTATATGTTTCATTGCGACATTATGAAATCGTATGTTCCAAGAAGATTCAGCTTGCTGGTACATGCTGCTCTTGCAAAGCTAGAGGAATAGCTGGTCTCCAAGTTGTGCCCTCTGGGCTATCCATGAGTGCAATGCCTAAATCTGACAAATATTTTCGAATTGCATCAGATTCTTCATATTGCTTATTTTTTCTTGCACTATTCCTTTCTTCAATCTTCTGTAGCACTTGATCTTCTGTCAACTTTGCGCGCTTCAGTGCATAATCCCGCAGCTGCTGCAAAGCCTGGAACATGTATAACCATGAGCTCAAAATCAATTTTATTCATTGATTAAGGATTATAATGCCTGACAAGGCCTAAATTTTGAAATAAAACCACAGATAGCTTTAAAAAAAATAAGCCCACCATTAGTGAAGAGCAACGCAGGATGGCTTTACATGGTAGAAGCAGATGCAATAAAAAGAGAATTACTAGAAATTTCAAAAGATTTTAAAATCTGCAACATGAATACTAAAGTGCAAGGGTAACTTAAATACAGCATCAAATACTAGAGAACGTCACAATGGCCCCACATAAATGCGTGCACACAAACAAATGTTTGTTTTTATATTTTTCATTTTTTTTTTGGTGTGGATGGGCGTGTACGAGAGAGAGAGAGAGAGACTTGTTACCTCTGAATAACTACTTGGCAAGAGTCCCAAAACAGTCAGAACATTTCTTATGGTATTTTCTAAAGCTGCAAGTGATTCTATTCGTAATTCTTGCTTCTTGCCCTGAAAATAACACAGGTCATAAAAGGACACAAATAAGCCTAATTCAACTTTCAATGAGAAAAATAAATTATACCCCATAATTGAAAAAGATATCAAAAGTTAAGTTAAAATCCAAGAAACAACTACATTGCCAAAAAGGACATTGTAAATTAGTATACCGATTTATCGTTTCTGCAAACTATGTCTATTATCTCATCCATGCTTTAGGTTATCTACGAAAAATACTTATCTGATTTGAAATGAAGGAGAAAACAAGCATTTAGATATAAACCACTACAGGAAAATTGAACCGACAAATAAAATTGCTTAATCATGCAACTGAAACCAAAATACCTTACGAGTATGTAGAAGGTCATTGATGGTCTTCAATGGCTCTGACATTGCAGCCAAAGATACTGGAGTATGAATATCATCAGACATTGAAATCAAAAACTCATCGTTAAATTTATCAATACAAAGTGCAGTTCCTGATGGAATAGAATCTTTCCGGCTTGCCTCATCATCATGCTGGGATAGGATATTCTCACAATCGTGTAACGTCTGCGACCAAAGCACAACCATATTTGTTACACAGACCTTACAGTAAAAATATGGACACATACAAGTTTTGCAGTGAACTAATACCCAATCTTATAGTTGTATGAATATAAGAGCATCAACAAAGAGTATTTTAGAAAGATTATTCTTCATTTTACTTAAAGAGACTTCAAACAAAAACTTATCGCAAATAAATTGGGGGTCAGCTATATAAATTCTATTTCACCACTTCATTCCATCCATAGCTACGAAGATTCAATGTGATCATATCCTCACAACCACATCATGAATGTTAAATTTGGTTTGAAGTTAATTCAAAGCTTGTAATTATCTGTTCTAATTTTTTTTTTATCTTGAAAAATTAATAGCCTCTGTATATCGAAAGTTGAATCCATCCTTTGCTTTTTCCTTTCCATGCACTTGCATTTCTTCCGTTTCATTGATTATGTTTGGATAATCTTTTTCTATTAAAAAAAAAGAAAGAAAAATGGAAGGAGAAGCAACTGGCCCCTGGTTAAGAGAAAGAAAAAATATGGAGGGACAGGCTTGGAAGCATGGTAAAGCACTGCTTCAAGACAATATCACACAAAAACTATGGCACAATGCATGCAGAACTCTTCAAGGCATGAGAACTTGCAAAAGCAGGTACTTCTGAAATATTCAAACTATGAAAGAGCTTGACACAGGAGAAAAGGAATTAATATGTACAAAATGAAACAGAGTTGAGCCTTCATTTTGCCTGCCCACGGATTGAGGATAATCTACCTGATAGATATAAAAAACACGGTCTGACGCACTTTCAAGCTGTGTCTCTGAGTAATTGATTGGCGAACGATAATGAGTCCCCATTAGGAAAAGCCTCAAAGCCAGTGGATGATAAAGTTCTAAGACCTAGAAATTAGAAACAAAAAAATACCAGTCAAGAAAACAGAACAAAGAGAAACTACTAAAATTGGAAGCATTGAACAATATCAGATTATTGAGTATGTGATAAGTAATATTGCAAACAACTGGCATTTAGTTTATTTCTACATGTCCATTCGAGCCTAGGTTTGTGTGTGCATGAGATTGAGAGGAGCTTTACACAATTTATTTCCCTGTACCTGCCGAATTGTGAAAAAGTTTCCAAGAGACTTTGACATCTTCTCAGAGTCAATAGTCACAAATCCATTATGTATCCAATATCTTACATTGCTCTTGTGGCATGCAGCACAGCTTTGCGCTATCTCATTTTCATGATGGGGAAAAATAAGATCCATTCCCCCACCATGAATGTCAAAAGAATAACCTAGATAAGTAGCGCTCATGGCACTGCACTCGATATGCCATCCGGGTCTACCAGGACCCCATGGACTCTCCCAAAAAGGTTCTCCCTCCTTTGCAGACTGTAAACAGAAGACAAGCACTATAATGATTGGAAAAAAAGGGTAGACATTTACAATGAACAAGAATGAAATTCAACAGCCATGGTAATGCAAACTTCTCTCTAATCAACTGAAAAGAAAATACTCAATGTCCTTACCCCACTACTATTGAGGAAGGGAATGTTCTCAGTAAAAAAGAATTGTAATTGTGCTCTAGTTAGATTGATTAAACCAACCTCCCTTCCGATTTAAAAATATGATAAATGAAACTCATAAAATCGAACCTACCAACAAAACCATTGAACGAAAGAATTGAGGGTAAAAGTAAATTCATCTTGAGGAAAGGTATCTGAATTATGACGATCAATAAAGGATTCGACTATCATTTACCTAAATATTAAGGCAGATATACATACATGCTGTGCAACCATCTATAGATGTATAAATACATTTTTTTTCCAAATATATACGATAATTATGAACAAAGTCGAAGTTACAAGCACTTACTTTCCATAATGCAAAGTCAGCTGGATTTTTCTTCCTTGAGTCCACTGCCACCCGTTCACCCGCTCTATTATCTTCTAACTTACGACCAGATAATCGTCCATAGTCGGGGAATTTGTCAACAGAGAAGTACACATCACCTTGGATAGTGTACGCACACCCATTATCAAGTATCTGTTACAAAAGCGTAAAGTCTGCACTTAATGCTAACATGCTAAATTTCTTTGTAACGTCAAAATTTAAGGATAAAGAGATAGATCAAAGAGGAACTTGAGAATTCAAATTAAAAGACAAATGAATTTTCACTAGTGTACAATGTCTACACAATATCCAGGAACAATTTCCTTTCCAAAGCTACAAGGACAAAAGGGATTTGCTCTTGAATTACTCAAATTAAAGTTTTAGATGTAACTGATGGCGTATATTTAGAGTTTCCTCTGTAAATATACATTTTTTTATTTTATTTTTTTGGAAAAAGGGGGGAAAAAAGTTAACACCTTAAATAGAGGTGGCCAAACTGCAAGAGAAATTACATTATCCCAAAGCAACAAAGAAAGAAGAAGAAAGGGGTACCTGCTTAATCATCTCAATGATTTGTGGAATGTGATCAGACACTCGAGGTTCCACTGAAGGAAGAAGACAATGAAGATATGCCATATCACAATGAAACTCTTCACAATATCGTCTGCTTAAATTTATCGAATCCTCCCCCAACTTATTTGCTCTGGCAATAATCTACAGAATTTGAAAATTGCAGACTCAGCTATCCTGTCATACATATGTAAGAAATTGTTGGTACTTATAACAAAGCTACAGTGTCAATGTCTGGAAATTCAGCCCTTGTTTGGACTCCAATGTTTCACATTTTAATGAAGAGAATAGTAATTTTTTGGAGAATGTGTGGTTGAAAAAGAAGGAAAAGTTTTTAGGTTTATTTGTAATATTATTTTATTGAACAATGTGTGATTGATAAGAAGAGAGAAAAAAATAAATTTTAATTTAATGGGAGCCAAACAGGGGCTCAATAGCTTTCTCAAAAGTATTATGTTCTAAGTAGATATGCAGATAAGCACCAATACATATTTTGGCTCTTTGAAACCACACTTGACTGACCTTGTCATCAACATCAGTGAAATTGCGAACGTAGTTGACTTCATATCCCAAATACTTGAGGTATCTGCCTAATTTTCAAAGAATGGAAGGAAAAAAAGTGCAATTAATTCCAACACTTAATGTTTTACTACCAAAAACAAGCAGGAAAAACTTAGCCAAAATAGAAATCCGAAAGCACTGTGAAATTTTACTAAAGCACATAGAACATGACTCTCCAACATAAGTATATAATGTCTTTCTTGAATTAAAACAATTTTTTTCTTTTTTTGAAAATCAAAAGAAACTAATACTATTGAAATATCATTCTGACCAAACAGCATAATGATAAAAGGAGTATAATCAACCCAGTTATGAGTAACCAAGGGATTAGTAGCTATTAGCAGAAGAAGAGTAACTGAGAAATTAGTAGAAATTAGCGAAAGAAGCAAGATTGATTGGCTATGTTATCCCCTTTTCGAGGAACAAAGCAACGTAAACCACACCCCACCTTTTTTAGTAAAGCTACAATGTCAAGGAAAACTAATGCATTCAAAGAAAAGGTATGAATTCTTGCTCTTCCGATCATTAATAATACTAAAAATGATTATCACAGATTAGTTCACATGGATCAAGGAAGCAAAACTCTGAATCCTTGAAGTTATAGCTCACACCAGTGAATTGCTTATCAAGATTCACTGTTAAATTTATACAACTTCATCGAAGATAGACAAGTTTCCTAATATTCTCATAAAGATTAGAACTTTCAAATATTTCCTCTATTACGTGTTCAAGTTTCAAGTTCATAAAATTCTGAATAACTTTTTCCATCCCTTGTTTCATTTATTTCACCCAGTTATTTTTCTCAGCCACCACTCAAATGCACCAAATACATCTACATGTATGTAAATTAACAATTATAAAGAAACAGGTAGAGAGAGGAAGAATGTACACCTGTACAGGACATCGAAAAAAACGTAAACGCGTGCATGCCCAATGTGGCTAAGATCGTAGGCTGTGACGCCACACACATACATACCCACTTTGGCTTCAACATTTGGCTTAAATAGTTCCTTCTGTCTGCTCATCGTATTGTACAACCACAACTCCTTTTTCTTCATCGATAGGTGATTATTATTATCATCATCATTAATTGTGGTACTTCTCTCCCGATTGCTGGTCGGAGGGAGAGAGTTATTACCGCAGTTAATTGAAGAGAAAGTGCGGAATCGAAAATTGGTTTGGGAGGAAAGCGATTTTGCTTTGAAGGTATGGCGGTGAATGAGTGGAATTAAGGGCTTGTAGCATTTCAAGAGAGTCGCCATTGGAGTGCCTCTCTCTATCCCTACCTGTATCTCTCAAATTCTCTGGGAGGAGCGTCTGTTGAGGGACTAGTGAGACAAATTTCATCCATGGTCATTCAACTTTCAATAAAATCTCAATTGGTTACTAGACGGTATATCCTCTAAACTCATTTATTATTACGTATGCTTTCAATAAAATAATGTGTGTTTGAATCTCATTTTAATAAGCAAAGAGTTTTTGAAATAGTGATTGATGATTACTCATTTATTATTACGTATGCTTTCAATAAATTAATGTGTGTTTGAATCTCATTTTAATATGCATAGAGTTTTTGTAATTGTGATTGATTGGAGAATGTGTAGTGAAAAAGTGATGAAAAGTTTTAGATTTGTACGTAATATTATTTTATTTGAAGAATGCGTGGTTAAAAAGCAAGAATGAGAAATAAATGGGTGTCAAACATGAGCAATGTCATTTCGTACTTTTAACTAGAAAATATTCATGTGTAACCAGAAAATATTATCTCATGCGTTCAACACTTAATCTCTGGCTTGAGGACGCGAATGTTATAGAATATCATTTTTCCAAGTCCCATGCATTCGCTAATACTACTTTATTATATTGAACATAAAGGCTAAATTTCCTCCTCACACTTAGATAATGGATTTGTTAAGATGCAAACCAACTAAAAGAATGTAGGTAAAAGTATCGACGAGACAACGTGTCAAAAGTGTGATCGACTTGTTAAACTGATGGTTGTCTGATGAAATGGATTTCTTTGCTCCTCTTAGATGCCACATGGTGGTGGTGGTGGTGGTGACAAGCGGTGTCGAATCTTACCGATGATTTTGATTTTGTTTTGGGGTGAGGTAGGGTGATTTACTTTTCTTTTCTTTTCTTTTTCTTTTTTAGTTTTTTTAATTATTTAATGTGGTAAATAAAAACTTACTATTTTATTCTTTATAAAAATATTAAAAGTATGATCAAACTTAATTTCTTTGGCCAACTAACGGAAATATAAATGATTTCCAACAATTTGGACTTTAGACGCACACATTTCAGAAGTTTGGGATCACGTTTGCAACAAATTAAAGATTAGGCAAAAATCTACAATATATTAAAAGATTTGGAAGCGCAGCTGCCATTATCATTTTTTCCAATTACCCTATGTTGCACTACATCATGTTGAGCATCAAGGCTAAATTTCAACCTCACACTTAGATAAAGGGTTCATTAAGATGCAATTCAACTAAAAGAATGTACGCAAAAGTATCAACAGAGACATGTCAAAGTGTAGTCGACTTGTCAAACTGATGGTTGCTTGATGTGAATTTCTTCGCTCTTCTCAGATGCCACATGGGCATCCAGCGAAGTCTGAGTAGTAACAAATAGAATAACAATCGTAATGAACTCGAAGTATGGAAAATTATTCAAGTAATCATGGGATAAAATCCGAAGAGGGGTAAAATAAGAGAACACATACAACAGACATGTGAGCTAAGGAGAACTTGTTGATGAGCAAAATGAGAACCTACGCTTAAGAGGTTAAAGTAAACTTCCCACATTGTAAACAGTTTCAGCAAAAACGTGAAACCCCTTCACGTCATTTTCAAATTCTAGTGTCACAAGCCGACATCTAATTTCTAACTAGGCCTCTGTGTTGCTCCAGCTAAAAAGTTTGCAAGAGATGGAACAGCAACACCTTGGTTTCTCATTTCCTCTTGAGCTCGTTTCATTTCTTCAGCATCTGTGCCACATAAGAAGCCAGAAGCGCATTATAATGGGACCATATTAACATATCAATTCGACATGGCTCACTCATAAATAAATGCAACTCGGATTTAGAAATGCCAAAGATAACCCAAATCAATCAAAAGCAAGATGGATGAGTCCAAAGCTTCAGTGGTGTAACTCTTACCAACTAGTTTGGGCATTAAAAACATCACAATCGCCATAAATCCAACCATCAGACCCATTGGGCTCTTCACGATAGACATTATGGAGAATGGTTCTCTTATCTGCAAAAGAGTAGATTGGAACAAAAAGTAGACGTAAATTTCAGAATCACCAATGACCTATACAAAGAACAGGAGGTACCAATCATGATAGAGAGTAATCTAACCTCGTAATACTGTTCCTCCCTCAAAGGCTCCAAAACAAGCTCACTCAATACTCTCCTGTTCTCTGTCAAAGCTGCCAGAACTTTACCAGGGTTTCTAGCGCTGACATCCATGCGTACCTGGCAGCCGACAGAAGAGACCAGGATTATATATTGTTTGATTACTTAATTAGTTCAATAACAAGAAGAATATGGGAAATGGGAGAAGCTCACAGGAGAAAAGAAATAGCCAATTGCAGCCACTTCAATAAGATGAGTCCCTGCTGGCACATTATGGCTTAGGCATAGTGGTTAAAGAACTACACTTAATTTCATAACTCAAATCCAAGTGTGCTTTCCGGATTATAACAATAAGAATATTAATTTCACGCATGTTACAGTACCAGTTCAGGTCTCCATTCACAAGCTTGCAATAATGTGATGCAGTAAAAATTCAGAAAATAGCAAAACATAAGACTCGATATCAAGATATGCAACAGAACCACAGATCAACGCCCAAAAGTAAATCAGTGCATAGTGACAAAGATGATAGGATACAAAGAAAAATATCCTTCCGGCCTTAAAAAGGTAACTCTCTGGCCACCGTTAAGAATGACTTTGACATTTGATACTTTTTCTGGAAGACCAAATCCTGATATGGTAAATCCTATCAGAACAGAACATGTACACGAAAACTAAGTTAGTCAAATGATATACAAAATAATGGAGCATTACAAAAATAAAGATTGACAAATCTTGCAAGAGACAAGATGCATGCTGCACCATAATTAAAGGTAATTTAGTACACAAGACCATGCAGAAACATGTCATGGTAACATGGACATTACCACTGCAGCAGTAGGAATGGTAAACTACTTCGACAATAGCTCCCAAAGATTTGGTTGGTGGCATGATGGCTAATACTAATGTTCGTTTCACACTAATAAACATATATAACCTCGTCTACATGTGAAAAAACAGATAATGCATGTCCCCGAAAACAAGGATACTACATATTCATATCTTCAGGGGTGGAGCCAGGAATTTAAATCAGATAAAACAGATAGTAGTTTGGTTGCTCCAATAAGAAGAGCAGCATAGTCTCTGTCCAGGAGAAATTTTCTCAAATATGAGAAAACACTATTATTGTATTTACAAAGATAGTGAGAGAAAGTTCAATGAAACAGAAAAACATTGTTGTAGATTAAGTGGAGAGGTAAAAACAGAAAACTTAAAAACATTTTTGGTAGTAAGTTTTGAAAGAAACAAAAAATAGCTCCAAATTTCAATTTTTTTTCCCTGAAAACTAACTTAATTTATAAATGAACTCCATAAACTGTTGTTATTCAAGAATTAACAAAAGTGGAACGAGAAGCAACAATAACTAATGATTTAATTTTTAAAACCAACCCGTACCCTTTATTGGCATGGAAAAAGTAAAGGTCAAGGACTTTAATTGGTCGAATCTGATACTAAAAAAATTAATAAAATACAATAATTTATTAAATAGTTTAAATATTAAAGAAATGGGGGACTGCATAACTAATACAAGATATGATAAGTCTAATAAATACAAAATTAAATTAGTACATCTTCTTCCAAATCCTCCACTTTGGGTCTTAAATTCTTAATCCTAAATCACTCAACCAACCAACGGCGTAGTCTAAAACCTTAACCCCACAACCTACTTCACACTCGCACACAAAAATACACACCGGTCCACCTTCTCCATATTTCTACCACCATTGAATCACCAGATTAAGCCACTAATCATTATTTTCTTCAATTGCACCCACTAGGCCCTTAGTGACTCCACCTCTGAACATCCAAAACCAGCCTGTCTCTTACCAAAATGTCATTTCATAGTAATTGAAAAGTAGAAATTATCATATTGTGAAAGAAATTTTCCAAGGGCGACATGTCTATAGATCATTGATTTAAAAAGGATATTCAACTTCGATCTGGAAATCTAATTAAGTAAATATTCGACCACTACAATATCAAAGAGTCGAAATAAGTGACTGTGATAAACCTGATCTCTACATAAAAACTCTCAAGTGATGTGTCCCTATCAATATCATTGTTGACACCATATTTTCTTACACCACATTTTATCCCTGAAAGTTCAGATAAACGTGTTAAGGCAAAATTTCCTCAAATCTAAAACTCAACTGGTAATGCCTAACAATTTAATTGATCTAGTTTACCCTACCGATAATTTAGTTTCTTGAATACCTGTACCATCAAAGTTTACAAGAACATATAGTAGAAGCCAACATCATTCAAACTATCTAGACACTAGTAAAAGTACAAATGAAAAAAAGGCCTTATTCAAATAATAAAAGAAAAACCCACCTGGGAATTTTACTTTACCATTGATGCTATACACCTCAACATCCCTAAAAAAAGAGTAAAAATTAAACAGTAAAAAAGGACACCCAGAAGCACCAAAATTAGAAAATACGGCCCCGGGGGGGGGGGGGGGGGG
>CAIGRF010162562.1:9930-47273 GCA_903798235.1 Fraxinus ornus
ATTTTTCACCACTGAAGAGGAATTTTTTATGAAATGAACAGTGAACGGCGCATTCACTTCTTTTAATAGAGGAGGTGAAAAATATGAACAGTAAACGAAGGATAAAATGGGAACATGAAATACGTAGGATTGGCAGAGAGAATTAATATAATATATTAGCCGCAATTTTATTTTCAAACGGACAGAAGCCGCCTCCCCTGTTTTGTTTCTTATGAAAAAATGAGGGATAAAATTGGTAAGGGAAATACGTCCTAAATGAATAGTGATATGCGGATTGCCTCTTTTAATAGAGGAGGTGAGAAGTCATTGTGAATTCCCTGTCTTCGTTCTTCACTCTCCGTGTGCAAATTTATTATTGTATCTAGGTTCTCTAATTTCAGGCTTGGTCAAAATGAGTAGATTGTAAAGGACTCTTCCTCGTATAAGCTTTGGGCAGCATCATGTTACAGTTATATTTAGTGTGGAGACCAGCTAAAAGTTCTAGCTGTTAGGATTCTTCTCGCATTATGTTAACAACAGTACTTGTGCCTACGATTCTATTCTCACGTACCTGAAAAATAATTTAGTAATTTATTTCTCATCTCTGATTTGACGTTCAATTAAACAAGACGCGATTTTGCATTTAAATGAATATTTCATTTAATATCATGTAATTGTCACCTAGACTAGTGCTCAACCCCAACGAGGATGAATAACATAACTTTTCCAGAATTATTTGATGTTGAAACACCCCATTTAAGGATTTCTTTGCAGGTCAACTTGCTCATATCCTAACTCGAATGAAGTGGCAAAAAAGAATGTGTATATCGATAAGTTTAACGAACTACATGATGTGTCATCTGTCGAAAGTAGACTTGATACATTCACATCACAACACATTTGCCAAGAAATTACTTGCAAAGAAAGTACATGATTCAATCACATATACAGGACAAAGCAGAGTTTTTTCAAGAAGAAAGCCTCTGAACTGCCCATAACAAGTTTGAAATTGAAAGCATCAAAATATGCCTCAGAGCTGGCAAGACTAATTCTCAAAACACATCCAAATTAGCACAAGCAGGATCACCATCCACCAAGAATTTCACGAGTTCTGACCAACATTGACTACGATCCAATCCTTCCCTGGTGCAGTCGTGACATCCAGTTAATCATGTGATGAGTTCGGTCTATATTAAGGAACAAGAAGTGGCAAGGATGTTGCAGTAAGATGCCTCACGGCTTATTGTAACCTATGAATCAATGTTGCCCAACGCAAAGAAATGACGATAAGTTGGCAAACGAGTATGTCTGATCTTGTTTACTGTAGATGGCTTAACTTAAATAATTTATAGCCAAATGAAATAGAAAAAAATAAGTCTTTCTGATCGAAATCCTACTTTATTTTAAGATAAAACAAATCTCGTTGAGATATGTCACATCGAACAACAAATGAAATAGAAATTGACTTACAATCATCCACTCCACTTCAACACTCGAAGTTGTAGCTAGAGAAGCTAGTTTGTGGGCAAATTTCATTCTCCTCACGAGTCGTGAAGCAACAAACGCTGGTCTACTTTTGACGAAGGAGCAACTATATTGGAAAAATAAGTAACTATAACTTAATGGTTGCTTGGGTTTAGCATCTAATGTCCTCTATTTTTCAACCTATTCAAAATTTTGAATCAAACTAATCCTTCATGATTCAAAACATATATCTTTTGCACAAAAATATCAAGTTTTCATATGAATAAGCATAAATCAACTTAACATGTAATTTTTCCACGGTTTAAAGTCTAACAAATGGTTCGAAATATATGAATTATAGTAGGCAAATTTATCTAACTCACACAAGTATACAAAAGAAAAAATAACTCTGAAAATAACTATTTTTTTTTTCTTGAATTTTCATTATTTATATTTGCACGCGAACAAGCGCACCAAAATTGATAGCCCAAGAATAATTAACCAATAGGGGGTGAATTAGTTGTCAAAACTTATTCGAAAAATTATTCAAAATTCAAGCAAGTTAGGAATGGATAAGTCAATTAAACAAAATGCACAAATACGAAAGTAACTGGAAGAGATAGTGCAAACAATATAATTGTGGAGGTTTAATCCCAACCAATGATCTACGTCCACCGTTACCAAACCCATTGTCACGAGCAAGACGTTTTCACTATATTGATTGACTTATTGTGCAATTTAAACCCTTACAACGCTTTCAGTGCCTTGCAAATAAGGAGCACTGATCCTTATATAATATTGAGCTTTTTGAGATCTCAATATGATCCACAAATTTAAAGAGAAATGATTTTGCAAATTTGAAACTTCTCTCTTAATAAATGATTTATAAACAAATTAAATACTAAAAGAGAATGAGACTATTACTTTAATAAATAGCAATGAATGAAAATCAAATATTAGGTGAGAAAAACTTTGATAAGAAAGATGTTCTTCAAAAGTTGATTCAATCAAAAGTTTTTCAAAGTAAATGATTTGAAAAAGATAAATAAGATGTTAGATCAATATAATTTTGCTCATTAATATCTCACTTAAATGCTCTTGAAAGGTGTTACAATGAATGCAAAATGAGTTGGTATTTCTAGAGTTCAAAACGCCAAAAAATTTGTGTAACCGGACAAGCAACCGTATGTTTGCATTCTGAACTGAACAATCAAGGTAGCTATCGTGAGTCAGAATTCAAAACAGTTAAAACAAGTGGCCGTTAGACGAATTGGATGTTTGCATGAGCAAACCAGATGTCTGCATTGACAGATTTTCCTCCGATTTTTCCTTTTTGAATGTTTTGAAAAATGTAGGCTTTTAAATGTCATTTTTCAAGGTAAGTGATATTATATAGCGTGTTCTAAATTTGAATATCAAATTGAAATACTTGCCTTTTAAAGAATAATTTTTATGCGAGTGTTTTTATGAAAATAATTTTTTGTGCATAAAAATTTGTTCGTTGAGTTTTTTAATAATTCATTGCTAAAGATTGAAGCGTTACACCTACACTTAAATACAAATATCTAGTCCAATATCTTCGATATTTGATTATTGGAGTTATTTGTCTCGAATTATTTGTCTTAAGTGCTGGACTTCAATCTCGATTTTTATTAAATGCCTGATGCGAGTCTTTTGATAATGACCTTTTTGTCCTCAATCGATCAACTTTGCAGCAATAGCTTTGAAGGCATAAATTCAATTGTTAAAAATAAAATTTGTTTGTTTGTTATATCAAAATATTAAGGATGAAGTCAACCATTTGTCAACAAAAATAGTAAAAATGGATAACATACTCGATGTTTCTCATCCCCAAACCTATAATAGACATTGCTTTCAATGTCTAGATATAACAAGGACTGTACAAAAATTAAGAGCAAAGAAAGGATCTAAGTACCCCTTGTATAAATCTCAAGGTGGTAAATTGAGTGGCATAAAAGTGTTGGATCACTTTCTGTCTTTTTCCTTGTCCTATGTAGGTTTGTGTTTTCAGGTATCATTTTCCTTCAAAATAAATAGAAATCAACCATAATATGGAACAATTTTTATTGTAGGATCAAATAAAACCTAAAGGGAAATATGAGGATTAAGAGATCTTATACTATTAAAAGCAAAAAAAATTATTAATCTTAATTCTAGAAAGCAAAAATAAATAAATGGAAAGAAAATTAGATTTGACTTTGATATTTTGGTTATTCATGATGGCTTGAAAAGAGAGTTTTTAACATTGCATCGGCTGCAATGGCAGATGTTCTTTAAATTATCTTTGGCACTCCAAATTATAGGATATCCTTTGTTGTCCCTCATTTGTCCAACCAATCCACCAACTCATTTTTTGTATCTATGACTTTCAAATCCTCTTTTTCTTCATGGTCAATTCCTTTGCATTTCTCAAAGTAAGGTAGTTTCCTTAGTGAAGTATTCATGGTGCTTTATTATTTTTCTTTCATTCTCAAGATTAGCTCACCCTTTTCAAAATCCATTAAAGATCTTCCCAATGCTTGAGTGATATGTCAGCTAGTTGTAGAATAACTGAAGTTGTTTGAGGATCTCCCAATCCTAATTTTCTCTAGATAGACAAGGGCATCAGATTAATACTTGTTCTAAAATCAACTAAAACACTTATATTACGTTAATTTCCTATAGAGCAAAGAAAAGTGAAACTCCCCGGATCTTTCAGTTTAGGAGGGAGCTTGTGTTATAGGATTGCGTTGCACTCTTTAGTCAATGTCACTGTTTCATCTACTAGCAGTTTTCTTTTCTTAGTCAACATCTCTTTCAAGAATTTTGTATAATTTGGAATTTGTAGAATGCGCAAATAAGAGGAATGTTGATGTGAAGTTGTTTGAGTGCATCCAAGAGCTTCTTGAATTGCTCTTCTAGCTTGTTGTTTTGCAACCTTTGAGGGAATGGGATTGGAGGCCTGTGTTTATTGATAAGAACAGTTGCCTTAACCTGTAGATTGTCTGACTATTCTTCTTGATTCACCTTTATTGATTCTTCATAGTGAACCACTTTTTCTTCATTCGTGGTAGGTACCTAATTCTCTATGGCCCATTTCCTTTTAACACTAATTTTTGATAAATGAATGCCCTTTTTTATAGTGATAGCATGAACATATTCTTCTTTTGACTGCTTTTGAAGCCTTTGAGGGAATGGAATATGTGGCACATAAACTCGAACATGAATAACTGATTTGATTGATGGTGTCTCAACTACTTCATATTCCACAGTTTCAATTGCTAATACATGTTTCTATGGGTTCTTTCTATATCATTTGGTAGAGTACCCCTGTGTTCTGTTGGACAATGCAACTGCCATCTATCTCGTTTGAATTTAGAAATTTTTAATTGCAGACTGCTGAATCTGAAAATTAGCTTCACTCTTGTCAATGTACTAAGCTACTAATTCTTCCAACAATAGCTGCTTCTCTTGTTGTTACTGCAATCCTAGTTGGTTGTCTAAATTTGCTTTTCCTTACCCTGATCATTAACTCGTGAGAAGTTGTGATGTTTTCTCCAATATGGAATACAGGTGTTGGAGTAAGGGTTGTCCAAATGCCTATGAAATTCTATGCATATTGTACCTCTTTAGACTGATAAACATGCATGGAAGCTAAAGGACATCTTGGTATGATTTGCCCCTTGTTAAGGAAATAAATTAGGAATCCATATATTAGGCAATCACGTATATTATGGATTATTATGTTTCCTTATTTACCAATTTACCATACTATGTACTCGTTAACTTTTCTATATAATGAAGTTGAGAAGGGGAGATCATTTCCTTCTTCTCACCAAAATATTTCTCTCTACATGGTATTAGAGCCATAAATTTTTTCTTTCTTTCTACCGCTACTGCTTCTTCTCTTTCTTTCTTGCCTTCCTTTTTCCTTCTCTTTTCTTCTTTCTGTCCAGTTTACGGAGATGAGGTGCTCATCAGTACACGACGAACAGTCGACGGCGTCGTGACGTGAGCCTTTCGGTTCTTCCGTCGTGACGAGGTGACTCGCAGATTGTACTCCATTGTTCCGGTGCGGCGGCTAGGGTTTTTCGGCCTTCTTCACAGTGTGTGGTGATCATCTGTGTGGGGATACGGTCTGCGAAATAGTTTCATGGTGGTTCGGCCGTTGTAGAAGGTGTGTCGTTGCCCTGTGGTGTATCGAATCAGTCGGCAGATTCGGTGGGTGTCGCATGTATGTCGTTTATCTGTTGAGTTTTACGTAGTAGGATCCGGTTGATTTGTGGGCTGAGGTGTGTGAACAACTGATTTGGGCCTTCATTTAATCCAGTCACTGTTGGGCTTGGGCTTTTATTTTTTGTTGGGCTTCATATTGTGGGGACTTCTTCTTATATATTCCAGTGGATACTTGGGCCTTCACTTTTGTCTCGTTTCCTTGTTGAATTGGCCAGTCGGTGTTATCTTTTCTTTTTCGGCTATTTGTGTGGTTAGTATCATGTCATCCAAGATTGAAATGTTCAATCTGACTGGGCCCATGACACCCAAAAAATTAAATGAAAGAAATTATACTTATTGGGCCAGATGTGTTGAGGTCTTTTTACAAGGTAAAGGGTTATTCAACCACTTAATTCTGGACAAGCCATCAAACAAGTCGTCAGAAAGTGATTCTGCGAAGGTTGATTCTACTCTCAATGATTGGTGGGATCAAGAGGATAACGCAATCATTGGACTTATGATCAGTAGTATTGAGCCACATATCGGATCTTCATCCCTTTATATGTCTACGGCTAAGCAAATTTGGGAGCATCTCAAGCATATACATTCTGGAACTGGAAATGTCACCCAAATATATGAGACGTGTAAACAATACTTTGGGCTTGAGAAGGGATCATCTAGCCTTGTTGAATATTATAATAAGCTTTTGGCTGTCTGTTAGGAGAGAAATGTACATCAGCCTCTCTCTCTTGATTTGAAGGTTATGGAGAAACAGCGAGAAGACATTGACGTTGTTAAATTTCTTATTGGTCTTCCATCGGAATTTGAGGCAGTTCGGGCGCAGATATTAGGTGGAAAAGAGCTTCCCAGTTTTGCAGAGACATTCTCTCGTATTCAGTGCTCTACCCTGTCAGATAGTACACCCGCCGTTGATCGTTCTGCTTTTATTGCTCGGGGTGGGTCATTTCGAGGTGGACGTAGCGGTCGAAGTGGGCGTGGTGATAGCTCTCGGGGTGGACGGGATGCTAGGGGCAATGGTCGTTCGGAGAATCGTGAGCCTCGAAAATGTACTCACTGTAGTCGTATAGGTCACTCTGTTGATTATTGTTGGGACTTACATGGTAAACCATCCAATTTCGCCAATCAAGTCTCATATGCTGAAGATCATCACCCAAAATCTGGACCAGTCCCTAACCCTAGCTCAACACAAGATTTTGATTTCTTATTTGTGCCTCGGGATGATTATGTTGAGTTCTTGGCTCATAAACAGCCCACTTCCACTTCTATAGCCACTCTCGCTAAATCAGGTACTACACCGTCTCACTGTTTACTGTCATCATCTCATAATCCATGGATTATCGATTCTGGCGCCAGTGAACACATGACTGGTTCGTCCACTTCTCTTCTTGATTATCATCCTGTTTCTTCTTCCAAATATGTCACTCTTGCTAACGGTTCCCAAACAAGTGTTGTAGGCTCAGGCAATGCCCATCTTAGCCCTAACATTGATTTATCGACTGTCCTTCATGTTCTTGGCTTTCCCTTTAGTTTATTATCTATTAGTAAACTTACCACATCTCTTCAATGTTCTGTTACATTTTATCCTTCCTTGTGTGTTTTTCAAGATCTCAAGACGAAGAGGATGATTGGTATGGGACATGAAGTTGGTGGCTTGTATTACCTGGATCTTTCACCAGTTTCTCCTCCTCGAGCTCTCCAGTCTTCTGTTTCACCCATACAGTGGCATTGTCGTCTTGGTCACCCTTCTCTTTCCACTTTAAAACGTCAAGTTGTAAGTCTTCGTAATGTGTCATCACTTCAATGTGAGGCTTTTCAACTTAGCAAACATCACTGTGTATCTTTTCCTTTAAGATCTGTTAGTCGTGTTTCTAGTTTATTTGAGTTAGTTCATTCTGATAAATGGGGACCAATCAATATTTCCTCTAATAAATTTCAATATTTTGTTACTTTTGTGGATGATTACTCTCGTGTAACCTGGTTATATTTAATGAAGAGTCGTTCCGAGTTGTTCTCTATTTTTTGTGCATTTTGTGTTGAGATTAAAACTCAATTTAATGTTTCGATCCATCTCGAATGACATGGCTATTTTTAATGAAACATCGTTCTGAGTTACTTTCTATTTTTCAAATCTTTCGCACTTTGATCAAAAATCAATTTAACCAGAAAATTCGTATTTTGCGGACTGATAATGCCAAAGAATATATGTCTACTTCTTTTACCTCCCTTCTATCTTCTAAAGACATTATTCATCAAACATCTTGTGCGTATACTCCACAACAAAATGGAATTACGGAACGCAAAAATCGTCATTTGTTAGACGTTACTCGTGCTCTTCTTTGTCATATGCATGTCCCTAAACGGTTTTGGAGTGATGCTGTCCTTACTGCTTGCTATCTCATTAATCGCATGCCTTCCTCAGTTTTGGCCGGCGCATCTCCCTTCTCTCTTTTGTTTTCTTCCTCTCCACAGTACTCATTACCTCTCAGGGTTTTTGGGTGTGTTTGTTATGTTCATCACTTTGGTCATGGTCACGACAAACTTGACTCTCGCTCTATGAAATGTGTTTTCGTTGGTTATTCCCAAACACAGAAGGGGTATCGTTGCTTTAATCCTTCCCTACGGCGCTACTTTGTCAGTGCCGATGTCACTTTCATGAGTCCGCACCCTATTTCTCTGATAATGGTCCATTTCTCGAATCCACTCGGGATCCCGTTAGCTTACCAGTTTTGTATCTACCAGTAGGGGTTTCTTCGATACCAGACTTATCTTCGTCTATTGGACCAGAGTTGTCGTCCTCTCGTAGGGAGCCACCTCCTCCTTTACAGGTTTATACTCGACGATCTAAGCCATCAACTTCTGTAGTCCCTTCCGTCACCTTGCCGTCTCCAGATCCTGCACCAGTTATATGTTCTGACCCTGAGTCATTGTCCATTGCTCTCCGTAAAGGTAAACGTACTTGTGTCACTAAACATCCTATCAGCCACTATGTCGCTTTTGATTCCTTGTCACCATCTTTTTCCTATTTCACATCCCGACTTTCTAGTGTTTTTGTACCTAAGACAGTAACAGAGGCCTGCTTCTGAGTGGCGAAAGGCTATGGAATTGGAAATGGCGGCCTTGCATGAGAATAAGACTTGGGACCTTGTTCCTCTACCGCCTGGTATACATCATGTTGGTAACAGATGGGTCTATGTTCCGAAGTTTAATCCTGATGAAACTGTTGATCGGTTGAAAGCCCGACTGGTTGCTAAAGGCTACACGCAGACCTATGGTATTGATTATGATGAGACATTCTATCCGATTGCTAAGATATCTTCTATTCGTGTTTTGATTTCTATTGCTGCTAATCTTGGTTGGCCTCTATTTCAATTGGATATTAAAAATGCCTTCCTTCATGGTGACTTACACGAAGAGATTTATATGGAGCAACCACCTGGGTTTGTTGCTCAGGGGGAGTACCAAAACTATGTTTGTAAGTTGAAGAAAGCTTTATATGGTTTAAAACAATCACCAAGGGCATGGTTTGGGAAGTTTTCCGAGGTTGTTTTGGAATTTGGTCTTCAGAGGTGTCAAACAGATCATTCAGTATTTCATCAACAAACTGGAGCAGGACATGTTATTCTTGTAGTATATGTAGATGATATTGTAATCACTGGTGATAATGCAGATGGGATTGTCCGATTGAAGCATTTTCTACAAAAAGATTTTCAGACCAAAGATCTAGGCAAGCTTCGATATTTCTTGGGTATTGAAGTCGCTAGGTCTCGGGCAGGTATCAACTTATCTCAGAGAAAATATGTTCTTGACTTGTTAGATGAGACAGGCTTTCTTGGAAGTCGTCCAGTTGATACTCCTATGGATCCTAATGTGAAGCTTTTGAAGGATGAAGGGAAATTGTTTGGAGAACCGGGAAAATATCATCGTCTGGTAGGGAAATTGAATTATCTTACCATCACACGACCAGATATTTCGTATGCTGTTAGCGTCGTTAGTCAGTTTTTGGATGCCCCTCATATTCCTCATTGGGAAGCTGTGATACGTATTATTCGGTATTTGAAAAAGGCTCTAGGTCTTGGATTATTGTACAAGCCAAATGGACATATCAGAGTAGAAGGGTTTACAGATGCAGATTGGGCAGGATCTCCGTCAGATAGGCGATCCACTACTGGTTTTTGTACTTTTCTTGGTGGTAATCTTATCTCTTGGAAAAGTAAGAAACAAACTGTAGTAGCAAGGTCAAGTACAGAAGCAGAATATAGGGCGATGGCTCATACTGCTAGTGAGGTGACTTGGTTGCAGCACTTTCTTCAAGAAATCAATTTCTCACCTCCTACTCCTATACCGATATTCTGTGATAATCAGGCTGCTCTACATATTGCATCCAATCCAGTCTTTCATGAGAGGACCAAGCATATTGAAGTTGACTGTCACTTTGTGCGGGACAAGATTGTGAGTGGTGATTTATGTACACCATTTGTGAAAACTGGAGACCAGCTTGCTGATGTGTTTACGAAGTCGTTGAATGGCAATTGGTTGAGATTTCTTTGTTCCAAGCTGGGCTTATATGATATATATATATAAAAAAAAAAGGTTGAACCCCAACCTTGAGGGCCCCCACCGACCCTGCCTTGGACCATCGTGGATGAGGTAAATCGCAGGAGGTGCCTCCCAGGAGCCAGGGTAGAGAGCTTATGGATAGGCCTGAACTATTAACCCTATGGTAACTCCCGCTTGCAACAAAGTCAATTCCACCTTGCGGGGAATCGAACTCTGCACACTACCGCGTTGAACCCTAACCGCCCCCCCTTTGCCACTGGGAGATTTACCCTGGGGGCTGGGCTTATATGATATATATGCTCCAACTTGAGGGGGAGTGTTAAGGAAATAAATTAGGAATCCATATATTAGGCAATCACGTATATTATGGATTATTATGTTTCCTTATTTACCAATTTACCATACTATGTACTCGTTAACTTTTCTATATAATGAAGTTGAGAAGGGGAGATCATTACCTTCTTCTCACCAAAATATTTCTCTCTACACCCCTCAACCCCCACAAACTAGTCTTGGTTTGTATACCTTGCTCACATTTTGAGTTAGGTAGTCCAATTTCTTTGTTATTACTTATATTTAGGTTGCCAATGTTGTAACTGCATTATACTATGAATAATCCTTGTTTTTCTCAGAGTTTCCCTTTCAATTGGCTACATAGACTAACTTTATGCAACTCTCTCAAAAAGATCTAAGACATTATTTAAGGGAATATCCATTATTGATCATCTTGCTGAAGCATCGACTGTGTACTTAGGTCGCCAACAATCCTTTTTGATTGATTACTTTGCAAAGCATTAAGGTCTGTATGTATTCATGTAGATTTTTAGCCTCGAGAACCTTCTAGAACAAGTTGATTATATCTAGTTGAATGTGAAAATTGGCATGCCCCAAATAATAGGAGCTGGAGCGAGATTCACATAATCTCGTACTAATACCTCGCCATCATTGGCAACTACTTTTAGCGGAACTAGTTATTCTAGCAGATTTGGTGGTAACTGAATTTGATTTTGATTTTCTGCCATTTATCTTGTTTCTCTCTGTTCTTTTCAACATTGTCTGAAAGTTCTTCCAATCTCAGGATTTAATGGTAAGAGCTCGATTTCTTAATAATTTTGCATAAACTAAAATACTAATAAAACTCAAATTAGATATTTTACTTCCCTAGCAAAGACACTGTAAACTAGATGAGACAATTTTCGTAAGTTTATGGTATCTTTGACAAGTAATAAATGTGATGTTTTGTCCTATAGGGAATAAATGTCAATTTAAGTGTATTAGTTTTGCATTGAACTCAAAATATAGTTTGTGATTATGCTAAACTAATCTAAGAAATATGTAAAAAAACGTTTGTTTTATCAATTTATAGATGATTGTATTGTATTTCGAATCCGCCTATTATTATTTACTTCAATTCTTGATTATGCAATCTAGTCTTACTAATGCATTCTTGACAATCAATAAATCTTTGATATATAATTTTCTTGTTAGGATAAATTGAATCTGCTCTAATTACGATCCGACTCCGTTCCTTGTTCGAATTCAAATGATTAAAACGAATTAAATTGCATGAGTATCTAGATGATTGCACACACGATATTGTTATTCTTTACAACCAACACTACAACAAGCAACTAATTATTTAATTGTAAGCACACAATTAAATAATGTAATGTGTAAAAATTAATCAAGAAACATAAGAATTAACTAAACTACTAGCCTTTAATTAAAATAAATAAACAATAGGGCTCATCTCATCTAATACAAAAAGAATCTAGCCTAGTATGATTTTATATCAATTACAAGAAGAATAATGGAAAATCTTTACACGGATCATGAAAGAGTGCACAAAATATTGATCTTCAATTCCAATGTTGAAATCTTCATTTTCTGGATGTAATTGGCCTTCAATTCTTGCTTGGCTTTGATCTTCTCTCCCAAAAAATATAAATTGGACTCTTTTTCTTGATGAATTTTATAATATGAATGTGTATTAAGAGGATAAAGAGAGATCCTCAATGTGTAGTCCATGTATTGCATTTATAGGAGTTAAAAATCAGGTCCAAATCTAAGTTCATTCCTAGAAGAATTTCAATTAAAAAGGAATATGCGCTACAGGTCCCCAGAATTATGTTACGTGCTCGTCAATGTGTAAGCCGTGTGCACATCAATTCATCCATTCGTTCTTACTTTTCTTCTAGGGTGCATTTCGAGTCCTTTCATAGTATGATTTTGATCCTTTGTCTTTCAATCGCGTTCAATTGAGTCCAAGCATACTCCAATTGTCGATATTAGCTCGGATTAAACTATTTGAAGTTTGCGATTTGGTCCTAAACTTTGAATTTTTTCCTTTTTGCTCATTTTGTCCAATTTGATAAGTATATTTTGTACACTTATATGGGCCTTTAAGTTAGAGTATTTATTGGTTATTTTGATGAATTATGGCTTAATTCTACGTGTATTATGTTTGTTAGCTACAATTCGACATAAAAGGTGGAATAGGAGAAAAAGCATGAAAATGAACTCAATTGTAAGAGATTCAATGTTCGGAGACTAAAGTGCAAATACTCAAAATTTGTGTCGGTCCTCGAAATGAAGATTCAAGAGTGGTAGGGGTTAATTGGACGAGAAAAGAAGTCAAATGGATGAAATATTGTCAAAGTATTATCACGAATCAATTTTTATCCGAAAAAATAATGTTTCGAATTTTCAACCTTAGATTGAGACTCATCTTTGGCATAGTAAACGTTTAAATTGGAAAAATAAAATTTTCTAAAAGAATTTTAGGTCTTTGAATCACCTCAATCGGATATCGAGAGATAAAGTTATGATCAAAATACTGATAACTCCTTATGACACAATCCAAGCACGCGCCCCACCCTTCCATGGACTATGAGAGGCCAAAATTAGCCTTAGAGGAAAACACCTCAACAAAGCCTAGGCGCGTGCCTAGTGCAATTCTGGGAGAAAAAACTCTATTTCCTTTTTCTTGATTTGGTTATTATTGGAATGTAATCTTTTGCAACTCTATTTAACCTAGAGCTGTCCAGAACATAAATAACCATACTTTTACCATTGAGAAAGTCTAGCAGCTGGCGAAAAAGAGATTCCACAACAAGAGTTGAAGTTCTAAAGCTCGGACTGAAGTATAAAAGCCAAGGAATTAAAGCTTCAAGTTCTTCCTACATTCTTTCATTCAGGTGATGTTGTTTCAATACTTCTTGTGTAATTTATATTTAAATATGCTAGGCTAAACTTCTTTTGTATTTGATGGATGATGAAACATATTGATTACCATTTTTAATTCAATGATTAAGTATTTTAGTAAATTCTTGTGTTCTTGATCACTTATGCATGCTTATAATTGCTTGAATGATTGAACACCATTTAGACAATTTGTTACTTACTGTAGTATTGGGAGACTCACAATAGGTTAGAACATTGCATATTTGACCCAAGGACAATATGTATTAGGAATAATATATATGGTGTATACAATCGTGTGTGATAATAGTATGATTGAATGTATCTCTTTTCATATGAATTTGGATTAGGAATAGGGTCGGGTTGTGCTAAGAATATGTTTAATATATCTTGAAAAAAAATATTAGATATTAATGGATTGTCGATTATCACAAACACTTGAAGATTACAAATTACATGAATTGAGAATAGAAAATATAGTCAATAGGTGGATCTTGAAATCCAATACATTCATTTCATTATTTTATAAAAACCAATTCTTTAATACTCTTAGCTTAAGTTAGAATAGATACAAACAACTCATTTGTGTCACTAGAAACATCGAATTTGATGCAAACTAGTGATCTATAATTAATAGTTATTCATCGTGGGACGATAACTTAACTCTTCATATCTATTATTTGTCAACAATCACGTACGCTTGCGGATTTTGTCCAAACAAGTTTTTGGCGCTGTTCGGGGAAATATTTGTTTAATTACAGTTTATTAGTTGATATTGGAGTCGATTGTTCTTTTTGTTTTTTAGGCAATCCACTGCAATCCTTGTCTTTCTTGTATTTGGTGTTATTTTAGGTGCTATTCAGTAGTGTATGCAAGATTCTGATGATATCATAGTAAAATTTTTGAATAAATGTTCTCTACATGGACGATAAGGATAAGCATATAGAAGATGTCTATTGTGAATTATGTTATGGGCTGCATTATATTGGCTACTACTTGTATATATGCAATGACCCTTTGAGATTCAAGCTCTTGCAATTTTAACAATAGTTAAGATGTCAAAAAAAGCAATTGACAGATCTAATAAAGACTACATACTTGTAGGAGCTTATGTATTTGTAGAGTGGGATGAGGACATAATGATTGTGGGAGATGGTCATCTCCCGTCGAACGAAAAAGGTACTTGCAAAATACTATAATGAACTTGTCAAATTGGATGAAAGAAAAATGTGTGCGGGAAATACCATTTATTTGAACAAATTTAAAAAGTGGGGATATAATTCACTTGAAAAAGTTGAAAAGATAGACTTGCAATTGCCCATGAATTTAAATTTTGAATCAGCTGTTCAAACCGAAGAGACATCAACTACTACAGAATAGCATAAAGAGTAAAAAATGTAATTACAAAAGAACCAAATGAAGAAGTGGAAATTAATGAAGATGGAAGTAACACACATTTTTCCGACTTTATTAATTGTACAACAATTGAATTTGTGATTAAGCCCGAGAATGAGATAAAAGTCTACATGGTTGGTTTTGAATCAGATGGAATATGCAAGTCATATCACATTGAAGAAGGAAAGATTGAGATTTGGAGAATCACGGAAGAGTGTAGAAAAGTCATAAAAAGCAAACTGAGCAAGCATTAAAAGCTTTCTTCAGAATTTGATGATGCAAATTGTCATAGTTAAGCTAATGACTAAACACAAGCGCTTATTGGGAGACAACTTAATTTTCTTCCGTTTTATTTATTACGCTTCATCTTTGAAGCAACAATTTATTCTTCTTCCCACAGCCAAAGATATAAGGAAAGCTGTATCAGAAAATTCTACGATGGATCAAATGAAACCTGTATAGTTGAATTGAACTATAAATCCTTTTCTACCATGCAAAATGGCATATTGTTATCAACGTACTATAATGAACTTGTTCCTATTTTTCAAGATATTGATCTCATGACTATCTCTTAGGAAGGAAAAGTAGCAGGGGTGGTCCAGTTTCATTTTGCGATGGCTAGGCTTTGAGTTCATAATTTTCTAAGTGGACTCGACTCCGAATTTGATCAAGTTTGTGGAAAAATCTTAAAAGAGATCCAAAACTTGATTTGGAGTAAATTTACACAGGTTAGGAGATAATACCAACATAAAGAGACAATGGTAGGTTCTTGTCCAATAACTGAAAGCTCGCTATACTAGCCAACCAAAATAGACAAGGACCATCATTGGGCTCATCAAAACATCAGAACAATCAATAAATTGTAAATAACAGACTAGTTTGTTCTCATTATGGTGAAACAAGACATTCGAAACAATGATGTTATGAAATCATTGGCTATCTTGAGTGGTGGGACTTCACAAAGAAACCTAGAATGAAGGTTACTGGGAAAGCTATGGTGACCTCTACGGAGGAACACCAATCATAGCCTACATGAAACATTGTCCAAACCCAAGTATTGTTGGTAAGGCCTCTGTATACTCTACAACTTCTAAGAACAGTAGTTGGGATTATTTAAACAGGTGCATCCGATCATATGAATTGGGACTCTAGTCATTGACGATATGTTTTCCATTTTCTTCAACCTATTAGCCCCACAACTAAAAGTTGTACCTCTCCTATTACTAGAAATGGATCTATCATCTTATCCAATACTCTTGCTTTAGATATTATCCTTGTTGTCTCATCCTTTGAATAAAATATTTTATCTTTTAGCCAAATTACCTCCACTCTTGCACTATAACATTTTTGCTTCATTTTGTGTTTTTCTTGACATTCTAACTCCGAAGATTCTTGGTTAGGGTGTTAGACGGGGCAAAATCTACTACTTAGAGTTGATAGAAAATGGGGAATTGAAGTTCAGTTAGAAAAATTGAACTAGTAGCAAAGACAAAGCTCGAGAAACTATACAATTATGGCACCGGAGATTGGGACATCTTTCATTTTCTTATCTTAAAAAGTTGCAACCACATCTTTTTTTTCCATTTTGAATGATTGAGATTTTCAGTGTGACATTTGTGATTTGGCTAAGAGACAGAGACATCGTATTTCTTGTTTACCAAGTTTTAATAAAACTTCATTACCTTTTATAGTTATTCACTCTGATATTTGGGGTCATGTGAAAATACCTTCTATTTCAAAAGTTCGCTTCTTTGTTACTTTTCATTGATGAATGTACGAGAATGGCTTACTTGTCTTTGATTAACACACAAAAAGTGATATATGTACAATTCATGAATTTTATAAAATGATTGGCACTTAGTACCAAAAGCAAATTCGTGTTCTTTAATCTCACAATGGTACTAAGTATGTAGATGCATCATTCATAAAGTTTCTGTGTTATCTTGGTGTTCGTAATTAGACTTCATGTATATATACTCCACAACAAAATGGATTAGCAGAGAGGAAGAATAGACAACTTGTGGAAGTGGTTAATTCCTCTCTTTCTAGTATGTACATGTCTAGGTTCTACTGGGAAGAGGTTGTAACGATAGGACCTCTATGTCCAACTCGTCAACGTACTTATTATCCACTTGGAAAAAGCCTAAACCCATCTTATCCCTAGTGGCTTTCTATAGCGCTCCCAAAATTCAAACTTAAGATCTTTGTCTTATGAGAGACTTAAGTTGAATCATGTATCAGGATTCAATTTAAGTCTTTCATAATACAGAGATCTTGGGTTTGAATTCTAAGGACACGATAGAAAGTCATAGGGGGTAAAATAGGCTTAGGCTCTCTTAAAATGCACAGTAGGTAAGTTAACGTTTTGGGCATAGAGGCCACATCATTAAAAAAAAGAATATTTATTGTAACGACTTGCAACTCGTGCCTAAACCTTTATATCATACATACTGTCCACTCTTGGAAGACATTTGTCATTTTAATCCCTCATGACTTCCTATCGGGTCCTATCGTCATTCGAACCCAAGACCTCTATCATATAAGAGAGTTAAGCTGAATTTTGGTAATAATTAGACAATTAATGCCAATAGGATTGTCCAATGGTACCAGGATTTAACATAAGTCTCTCATAAGATAGATATCTTGGGATCGAATCTTAGATGAGGTGATAGAAATTTGTAATAGGATAAGAGGGCATATGTCCTCTATTGCTCATTAGGTACTAGGATTTAGTTTAAGTCTTTCATAGGACAGATGTCTTGAGTTTGAATCTTGTGGAACGTGATAAAAAGTCGTGAAGAATTAACAGAACGAATACCTTTATGAAGCAGGTAATATGTATAATATAACGGTTTGAACACACGGCCCAAGTAATTAAGAGGATGCCAAATTTGCTGCTTACCTCATTAATTGATCACCTTCTCAAATGATGGATTTTCAAACTCCCAAAAAAAAAATTAGAATCATTACTTTTAGTTCATCACCTTCCAATTCTTGAACCATGAGGATTTGGTTGTACTGTATATGTGTAACTTTTCGTAAACCCTAGAGTGTTACCAAAAACTTACTTTTCTTTGCGTTAAATGCGAAAAAAATAAAAATTTATTTATTTAATAAAAATATGGGATACCCATGAACTTAAACTAAACATTAGAATTGTATTTTTCAAAATAAAAATACTCAACTACTATTTAAATAAACATGTCCTTTAACATAAATGCAACTAATTAATCAGTTAAAGATATAAAACCTAATAATTTTATTTCTTAAAATCCTCTTTGCTCGCATCACCATCCTGCCACAATTTCGATAGACTTGAATTAAGTTGAAAATTATTGTAAGAGTGAGTATTTAAAAATATCAGTAAGATATGTGCAATTTTCATTATCTTACAGAGTATATCGGTGACCAAACGAGACACCATTATTAGTCATTTTGAATTTCCGAAAGAGTTCACATTTCGTTAGATCAAACCCGAAGGTCCACTGACAATTTATATATATTTAATTGAATATATAAAGTCTAAGAAAACGAACCACTTGCATGGTATGTATCTTACCTCGTTATTGAAATATAAAAATTTGAATGTACGTTCCAAATCTTTTCCTAAGTCTCTCTGCCACCGCGTTCAATTGATGGGTACTATTTTGATTTCAAAAATATTTCCAAACACATTGGCGTGAAATGGACTGTTTTCGGTTTTGATAAAAAAAAAAAAAAAAATGGCTTGATAGAAAGATTTGCGTATTGATTTCTAGCCTCAAAATTGTCCGAAATTGGGGAAGATTTATATGTTTTCCTGTTCACCTGAGATATTATATTCTAATTAAATTAAATAATAGTAAGTGGAGTTTTAATTGAATTACAGTTAGCCTTTTATCCTAATTAAAAAAATCAAAAGGTTTTCTACACGTGGCTGCCAATATTACTAATATTCTTAATTTTTCAAAATTTTATTTATCCCTATTTTCTTTTATTCAGATCTAACTTGTTTGTTCTTATCTAAACAATTTTATTTTTTTGGATGAAAGACTTCTAATTAATTACAAGTTATAAAATGAGCTCAATATTGATATATTATATTAATTATCACTCTATTGATACCTAATTATTTGGCCCAAATAAAAATTGAATTAACTTATTAAACTTCAGTCCCTCAATTTTTCACAATTATTAAAAGGCATCTATTCAAAATTCATATCACCATATAATCTTATTCTATAAAATTTTGGGATGTTATAATATGTTCTAAACCCCAAAAGTCTGTGAAACAAACCTTAACTATATACAAACGAGGTGTCTTTGTTGGCTATTCTAAATTTCAAAAAGACTATAGGTGCTATGACACTCAAACCCGAAAATTACATGTGACTTTGGATTTTTTCTTTACGTGAATTAGTTTTATTACTCAGGGAGAGTGTCTGAACCTTCTCTTCAGAGTGAGAGCTCGAGTAAAGAAAATGTATTCCAAGAAGGTGATGTAGAGAACGAGTTTATAGAATTAGAAATAATGAATAAATGGTTGGAAAAAAATGTTCAGCAAGAGAATGTATTATAAGAAGATGGTGAAGGAGATGAGTTTATAGTCAGACGAAGTGAACGATCGGGTTGAGAAAAATTGTTTAGCAAGGCTATGATAGTATTCTTGAAATTGAGAATGAGTTGTTATTACAACAAACAAATGAAGGTGTTTCCGAACATCACAGTTTGGTCTCGAAGGAACCATACATCTACCATGGTCAGCCTACTATATTTTTCGATGAGTCAAATGAGCAGTTTTTGGCTGAAGCCTACAGGTTTACACTTGTAGGTAAATTTGTGCATCACAACCTTCTATGATCAAGGTTCGCGAGAATTCTATGTTCTTTGGGTTTATTGGTGATTATGAGATTGGATTTATTGATGATGTACACATTATTATTCATTTGGCGCACGAGGATGACTATTCATGGTTATTCCTCAAACCCACTTGGTATATTGATGGTTGTCCTATGAGGATCATAAAATGCACCCCCAGTTTCAGCCCGAAATTATGGTTTGGAAGACGCTGGTTTCCTTAGGAATCATTATACTTGGACTATGGGTCGGGTGAGAAAGAGACTAGATATGGTACTCATCAATTCTACAGTTACAGAGTTCCGTCAACAACTTACAATGAGGCACTTGAATCGGATTTCATCTGATTATTCTCCTTTACTACTTCAGTGGGTTTTTTATGATGATTTGGGACCCAGATCTGTCAAATTCCTCAACGTCTGGACGAAGCATCACGATTTTTCAGCATTCGTCTCTAAAAAATAGTCACTCCCTACTCATCTTACAGGGATGGCTGCTTTGTGGGAAAAGTTCTACAGGCTGAAATAGGGACTGCAATGGGAGAATCGACATGTGTTTGGTGATGTTTTCCAGCGGGTGAGGGATGTTGATAGGATTGATAAGGCACATATTGTATATGATAGAGACTCTACACCAAAGCATCGTGACTTACTGCATCATGATAAGACAGTTTTGAACCGAACTTTATCTATAGAGGAGGGCTTTTGGAAGCAAAAGGTCAGCTAACGTTGGGTATGTAAGAGATATCATAATACTCAATGTTTTCATGCGATGGTTCAGGGACGCTGAATCAAATTGCATATCAGGTCCATTAGGACGCAAATAGGGAAAGTCTTAGCTACTCTTACTAACATTCAGATTTCGACTATTTCATTTTACCAGAATCTCCTATCTGCTCCTACACAGCCATTGGTTCTGATATCATCCCTAGGCTTTTGACAGAGGATGATAACTTGGCACTATACCATCCCCCTTTGATTCATTAGGTACATGAGGCAATTTTCAGTATAGATGCTGACAGTGTTGCCGGCCCAGATGATTTCTCATCAGTATTTTTCCAACAGTTCTTAGACATTCATTATTCAGGACGACGTATACATAGCAGTCTTGGACTTTTTTGATGGCGACCATCTTTTACGAGGTTTTGTTGCTACTATTATTGTATTGTTCCCTAAGAGAGGTGGTGCTTGTAGATGGACTGACTTAAGATCCATCAGTTTATGTACTGTGTTCAATAAGCTTATTACTAAGCTTTTGAACACTCGATCGAGCACATTATTACCGCGCATTATCTCTCTTCCATAGAGTGGTTTCATCCCTAGCCATCTGATTTAGGACAATGTCTTATAAGCTCGGGAGCTTATTTATACTTTGGATGCTAGAGCGCGAGGGGGTAACACTATGCTAAAGCTAAGTATGGCTAAAGTATATGATCGTATGGATTGTGGCTTCATTTTTTCTACACTGGAGGCATTTGGACTTGATCAGATCTGGATCGACAGGATCAGGCGGTACATCTCGGAGTGTCATTTCTGTACTCCTAAATGGCCATCTATGTAGTTTTTCTCCCTCCTCACGTGGGCTTAGATAGGGTGATCCCATTTCACCATCAGTTTTCATCATCGCTGCAGATTACTTTTCATGCCTGCTTACTTAGAGGTTTCAGAAGTATCCTAGTAAGTGCTATCGGCATGGAGGTAGTACCCTTGTCTCATACTTTTCATTTGCTGATGATATGATCATATTCGCCAATGGACAGAAATAGTCTATTAGGAAGATTCTTGATTGTCTAGAGCATTAAGAGGGGGTTCCTGGTCAATTGGTAAACAGGGACAAGAATGGACTTATACTATCCAAATGGACATCTATTAGTCAGATCAGATATTTGGAGAGTTTGACTGGATTTAGACACCAGCAGTAGCCTTTCACTTATCTCGTGGTCTCTTTATTTAAGAAGACCAAGATGAGCTTCATTTATGATGATCTTATCCAGAAGGTCAGGAACACGATTTTGGGTTGGGCATAACGACTTTTGTCACCTGGGAGCCGTATTACCTTGCCGAGGTCAGTGTTTTCTTCCATGCCATTACATCTTCTTTAGATTATGTAGCCCCTAGGATTATCTTGAAAAACCATGAAAGTATCTTTTCGCATTTCCTATGGGACTCCAAGGAGAGGGCACGAAGTTTACATTGGCAGAGCTGGAAGAAGACTTGCCTTCCTATTGATGAGGGTGGTCTAGGCTTCAGGAGATTGCAGGATGTGATGGACATTTTCTCTATAAAGCTCTGGTGGTTGTTCTCTTCTCAGAGATCACTTTGGGCACATTTTTTACTAAGTAAGTATTGTATGGGGACACATCCTTTACTTGCAGCAGTTCCCAACTCAGCTTCTCCTACATAGAAGATGTTGAAATTAGTAGGGCTTCGGACAGAGCCACACATTACATAGTACCTTGGGGCAAGTTAGATATTCTTTAAGTATGATTGTTGGATGAGTGAGACCACGTGGCATCTTTATTCCCACACCGACAACACAAATATGTGAGAGTGCGTGATTTTTTGATGACACTGGGTGGGATATATGACGTTTATTACATGTTCTCCCTCTTCTTATGTCCTCATTCTTTTGCTGGAGATTATGACAGGACCTTATTCCAGTAGATGTGGTTATTCAAATGATGATTGGATGTCACTTGGCCTCTCGTTGCCAGTGATGTTCTGAAACTAAGACTATCAGTCACATCTTCACTAGGAGTAGCATTTTCGATTAAGTATGGCAGCATTTTAGGGATATTTTTAGATTCCTATGAGTTCAGGAGAAGGAGTCAGATAGAGGTTCCAGAGATGGCGATATTTTGAACGGTATGTTCTTTGTGTACATATTCATACTATTATTTCTCTACTGATATTTTGGTTTCTTTAGAGCGAGATGAATGATGCAAAGTATATGGGGATTAACATGGAGGCCAGACATATCATTTGGAGGTTTTATCGTATGAGGATGACTGTTTCAATTTATGTATTAGCGATGTGATTTGACATTTGCACCCATCTTTGGTATTTCTTTGGACCCCTTTCCTCATGTCCCCCCATTTTAGTTTGGTGGCACTCTATTAGTCAGATTTGTCAAGATCAATACTGATGGATGCGTCAATGATGGTCCTACGAGCGGGGGAGGCATCATCAGAGATCACGCAGGTCAATGTATTAGAGCTTTCACAGCTTCATACGGATCGTACATGATATTAGAGGCAGCGTTCACGGCTATTCTAGATGGGATTTTACTAGCTAGAGGACTCGGTCTTTCAGACATTTGGATTAAGTCATATTTTGTAGTGACTACTCACTACATCACTAGAGAAGACTATTCAGGGCATACTTAGACAGATCATAGACATCAAATCATTCGATACAGACAGTTTTCCACATCTATAGAGAGGAGAATCAGGTTGCTGATGCTCTTACTGCAGAAGGTTGGGATCATCAGCGATATCAAATATATGAAGCAGCTGACCTATCATGACAAGTTATGGCACTCGTACAGATTGATAGAAATGGACTGCCCAACATTAGAATATGATTTTTTTATTCTTTATTCTTATTTTTGTCCATTATCATTTATTTTCATTGTAAGGGAAGTAGTACTTCCTCATTTATCGCTTTCATTATTTCCTCATATAACCACAACATTCCTCCTCCATAAGTGAGGACATATTAATAAAATCTCGGAGGTAACGCCCTCCTTTAACAAAAAAAAAAGGAACCCTAAACCCTATACACTCATTCCAAATATATACAAATCAAAGTCTTACATATTTTCGTAGAATAACTTAGATTAATTATAATTCACAACTCTCTTTTGTCACACACTTTGAATCTGAATAGACACTAATACATTTTGATTGAATTTTATTCCATTGAGAAGATACACGTTATCATCATATATTATTTGAAAACGATCCCGTACGCTTAAGAGATTCGATCAATCAAGTTTTTGGCTCTGTTTTTAGGAAATAAATTGTTTAATTTAAGTTTATTAGTTATATTTTATATTTAAAGTTCTTATTGATTTTATGCTACTTATTGAACGAACTAATTATCTTATTTTTGCTCTTTTTAGGCAATAATAGTGTATGAAAGATTCTAATGAGATAAAGCTTCTTTCGGTAGATCTCGAGAATGAAATAACTTTCAGACAACGAAGAACAGAATAGAGAGAATCAAGAGAAATGGTAAAAAAAAAAAAAAATTAGAACCAGATTTAGAATCCATTACCACTATCCTAGTTAACTCAGCCGAAGGCAGTGGCAAATGATGGAGAATTTTATTCCATTGAGAAGATACACGGTACTCATCATATATAATTTGAAAACGATCCCGTACTCTTAAGAGATTCGATCAATAAAGTTTTTGGCTCTATTTTTAGGAAATAAATTGTTTAATTTAAGTTTATTAGTTATATTTTATATTTAAAGTTCTTATTGATTTTATGCTACTTATTGAACAAACTAATTATCTTATTTTTGCTCTTTTTAGGCAATAATACTGTATGAAAGATTCTAATGTTCGGTAGATCTAGAGAATGAAATAACTTTCAGACAACGAAGAACAGAATAGAGAGAATCAAGAGAAATGGTAAAAAAAAAAAAAAAATCAGATTTAGAATCCATTACCACTATCCTAGTTAACTCAGCAGAAGGCAGTGGCAAATGATGGAGAAGTTTTAGTTTGGGATTATGTAAATCCTGTACATGCTCTTGTGCAACAACCCATCATATATCCGCCTTTAGGACATGCCAACTTCCACATTCGACATATATTATCAACTTTTTTCAAAATCATCAGGACATCAAGTTCTCTAGAAAACCAACTGAAAATCCTTATAAACATGTTCAAGCCTTCCTGTGCTTTGCGAAGTGATCAATCACGAAGGCATGTCAGCTAACACTTATCAACCGTGCCTATTTTTTTACTTTAAAGGAAGGCACACGAGAACTGTTACGCTCACTACTTCTTGGGAGCATCATTTCATAGAATGACATGGTATATAAATTTATGTTGAAATTTTTCCAATGACCTCGAGTTCATCATATCAGTGATATACACACTTTTAAGCAAAAACACTTCGAGAGTTATCCACAAGCATGCGAAAGATCTAAAGATTCATTCAGAAAGTGTCCTAATCTAAACATTCCTAAAAACGCTACGATCTGAATATTTTGTTTAGGCCTGCAACTTGAATATCGTAATATAGCCTATGCTTCAGCAAGATGATCAATAATGGACATTTTATTAGACAACACCTTTGATATTTTGAGAGAATTACAGAAAAGAAGTCTATGTGGCTAATAGAAGAAAAATGTTAAAGAAAGCAACAGGAATTCACAATGTTGACATAGCTATATCATTAGAATCCCAAATAGAGACTTTGACAAAGAAGTTAGACAAACTTACTAAAAAGGTGAACATGGTACACTAGTTGACACCAATTTGCGCAAGCCGAGGGATAGATCATATTACATAAAGCTTTCATTTGGCCTTCACTTATGTAATCCAGCTTGAGGATGTCAGTTATGCGTAAAATATCTAGAAGAAACAGAACAAACCCTACTCCAGCACATAATCTGGGGTGAATAAATCACCCAAATTTTACATGGACTAATAATCAAGGACAAGGATAGGGACATGGAAGTAAATTTTAAGCAAGATCATCGGGGTTCCAACAACAACCAAGAAAGCCATCATTGAAAGAATTGGTAACTCATTACATTACCAATAAGTATATTTTATACACTTACCCAAGTTATCAAATTAGATCAACTATTGTTAATTTGGATAAATTGATGCTTAATTTTTTATATATTTTGTTTGTTAGGTACAATTAGATGAAAAATGATGGAATTAGACAATATGAGTGAACATGAGGCTAAAATAGAAGAAATCAAAAGTAGAGGACTAAATTGCACAAATCCAATAGATGATTCGGAGTACTTTATGGTAATTGGAGAGTTCTAAGATTCAATTAGATGCATTGGAAAAGCAAAAAACTGAAAAACTATGGAAAAAGGACCTAGATAAGCCATCAAGAAGTTTAGGCTTGATTGAACTGTGCGGGTTCCAAGGAATAGGCCGGCACGGGTAAGTCAGCCAGTTTGAAACTTTATCAAGACTAGAAGGTTGAATCAATGTGGGTCCCAAAAAATAGTCGGTGCGCCCACGCTAGATGATTTAGGACATGAAGAGTTGTTTTCCTCTTTTGACTCAAACTCTAATCGGGATGAATTTCTTCCAATTTCAAGATTCAAGTTAAGAACGTGAATTTTTACTATTTCTTTCATTATTCTTATTTTTGGGTTATGTCAATTCAATTTTACTAATGTAATTTATCTATGAACATTCTAGGCTAAGTCTCCTACATATTAGATGATGAAGAAACATATTTATTGTTTATTTTTAATTCAAGACTAGTAGTTTAGTTAAGTTCTTTGGTTTGTTGATTAATCTTGCACGCTTAATTTCATTACTTGATTTCTTGATTACTAATTGAATATATAGTTGCTTGTTGTAGTGCTACTAGAACAGTGTTTAATTAACATACGTGTACTTGAATCTGAATAGAAACTAGTACACCTTGATTGAATTTTATTTCTTGTGGTACGATACACATACTTGTCATGTATTACTTGATAAAAATTACGTACACGTGCAGAATTTTCAATAACAAGTCTTTGACACTGTTGCTAGGGAATAAATTATTTAATTTAAGTTAATTAGTTATTTTTTATTTGATGTATTTAATTGTTTTAGGCTACTCATTGGTTGACCTAATTCTCTTGTTTTGCTCTTTTCATGAAACTAGTTTATAAAAGATTCTAACGAGATTGAGCTTCTTCCTATAGATCTTGAAATTGAAAGAAATTCTAGACAACGAAAAAGAGAATAAAGAGAAGCAAGGAAAATGACAGAGAATCAAATTTAGAATTAGGTTTAGAATCATTACTACCCCCTTAGCCAGCTCAGCCAAGGATAGGCAAATTATAGAGAAGTTTTAATTAGGGATTATGTAAATCCTATTTCTGCTCCTTTATAACCACCTATCATATATCTACCTTTTTGGAGAAGCCAACTTCTACATTGGACTCGACGTCATCAACTTATTTCAAAATCACCACGACATCAAGTTTTCTAGAAAATTAACTGAAAATCCTCATGAATATATTCAAACATTTTCGATGATTTACAAGGGGATCAACCATGAAGATATGTCAGTTGCAGCATTTTAACTGTGCGTATTCCCTCATACTTTAAAAGAAGGCGCATGAGAATGGCTAATCTAACTATTTTCCGAGAGCTTCTTTTAATGGAATGACATGGTACAAAAAATCACCTTGAAATTCTTTCCACCTTCTCGAGTCCATTAGATCAGAAATAAATTCCATACTTTCAAGAAAAATGTCCTTGAGAGCTATCTAGAAGCATGGGAAATATTAAAAGATGTTTTCTACCTTTGCTTATTTCCTTGGTTTTAGTTGAATTGAATTTCCCACCATTTAGGTGGGAATTGGTTTTCGTTCTTTTTTTTTTTTATTTTAGGTGGTTTTTGGTTTTCCATCATTTTTTTATTTTTTATTTTTGGCAATAGAAACAAAATCTATCCCCAATTGTTGAAAAAAAAAAAAAAATTATCCCTTAAATTGACAATTTCCATGTAAAACAAAGCAAACGAGCACAAAAAATTTTTCATTTTTTTTTTTGCAATCCAAACAAATTATATCCTCAATTGTAAGAAATTTTATCCCTTTAATTGAGAATTTTTATGAAAAATAAAGCCAAACGAACACCAAAAAATAGAAGATTTCAACATTTTTCAGGTAAAAAATTATACCAATAAAACACAATTAATTGATAATTCCCAATAAAACAAGTTCTAAGCAATTCAATTCCCTGCAATTTGTTTTCTTTCCACTCAAATTCCATATTTGAATCAAACAGACCCTTAGATAGTCTTAGAATGTGAACATAGTATACTAGCCGACATCGATTTATGAAGGCTGTGGCAAATCATACTACATAAATATATCATTTCAGCTCAACATATATAATCTAGCTTGAGGAGGTCAGTTGTATGTAGAACTTTCAGAGACAATAGAACAACTCCAACTCCAACACATATAATCCGGGGTGGAGAAATCATCAAAATTTCTCGTGGGCTAATAATCAAGGTCAATGATATGTGGGTAATTTTCAAGAAAGACTATCGGGATTCCAACAACAGCAACAATAAAGCAACCCAGAAAACCATTGGTAGAAGAATTATTAGCTCAATACATTTTCAAATCTGAGATTAATTTTCAGAACCAACATGCTGCAATTAAAAATCCAGAAACTCAAATGGGTTAAAGGAAAGCTGTATTAGCTGGTAAAACTCAATAGACCTTACAAAGCAACACAAAAACATATACTAAAGAACATGTACAAGACATTATTAGCTCTAGTGGAGTTCAATTGCAGAGATAACAGTGAAAAACCAGACGCCACAATAAAAAAGGTACTTACCACGAGAGAGAAACAATTGGATCAGTTTAATAAAACAATAGAAGAAACTCAAGTAGATACAACAGACATTCTACAGATTAAGGAAATCGTTCTTATTAAAGCATATGTGCTCTCATCCTATTTTCGCAAAGAATGCAAAAACACAAGCATAATAAGCAAGTTGCAAAGTTTTTGGAGGTATTCAAAAATTTACATATCAACATACTGTTTGTAGAAGCTTTAGCCCAGATGCCCAGCTAAGTTAAGTTTATGAAGGACATATTATCAAACAAGAGAAAGCTGAATGATAATAAAATGGTGATGTTGAAATAAGAATGCAGCGCAATAATTCAACACAAGTTACCATCAAAATTAAAAGATTCAGGGTGTTTTACTATTCCTTGTAATACTAGTGAGAAATGCATACAAAAGGCATTATGTGATTTAGGATCAAGTGTTAATTTAATATCTTTATCTCTTTTCAGCAAACTAGGTTTGGGGGAAGCAAAGGTACTACAGTTACACTACAGTTGGCTGACATGTCAATCAAGTACCAAATGAGAATTGTTGAAGATATTTTAGTAAAGTTTGATAAATTCATATTCTCAGTAGACCTTGTCAACATGGTTATGGAAGAAGACGAGGACGACCCTTTCATTTTGGATCATCAATTTTTTACTACTGGCAGAGCGTTGATAAATTTGAAGAAACGACAGTTGATCTTTAGGTGAATGATGAAGAATTGACTACAATGCCTTCAATGCACTCAAATCTGATGATGACCAAATTCTTGTTGTCATATAGATGTATTGGACATAGTAGTGATAGATACATTCATACTCAATTATCCTCAAGATCTACTTAAGGCTTGCTTAGTTCATTCTAAATAAGAGCCATCTGAATCAGAAAAGATAGAAGAATGCCTTCGGTAGTTGGAAGGCAATCCTCCATTTTTTGAAACTGATACATTGGAGCTAGTGAAGGTCCCATAAGGCATTTACCATCTATTCAAAAAGCTCCAACTCTTGAACTTGAACAATTGCCTTAACACTTACGGTATCCATTTTTAGGAGAAAAATATTATCATCTCAAATGCTCTTAACAAAGATAAAGAGATCAATTATTGAAAGTACTTCAAGATCTCAAAATTGCAATAGGATGGACCATTTCGACATAAAAATGATCAATCCTTCTTTTCACATGCATAAAAATTTGATGGAAGAAGAGTTTAAACAATCACCAGAGCGGAAGTGTAGATTAAATCTAAAGATGCAGGAGGTTTGTAAGGGTTAAAATGCTGAAACTATTGGAAGCAAGGATCATATATCAATATAGTCATTGGGTGAGTCCAGTGCGTATAGTATCGAGAAAAAAAGGAATTGTAGTGGTGCCTAATGAAAATAAGTTAATTCCTACGCATACAGACATCGGTTGGATAGTTTGCATTGACTATTGTAAACTCAACAACACCACTAGAAATGGTCATTTTTTCATTCCTTTCATTGATCAGATGTTGGAAAGATTCATTGGACATTTACATTACTATTTTATGGATGGGTATTCAGGGTATAATCAGATTCAAATAGCACTAGAAGATCAGGAAAAGACAACATTTATTTGTTCTTTTGGCACATTTGCATACAGAATAATGTCATTTGGGTTGTGTAACACTCCATCTACTTTTTAGAAGTGTATGATGTCCATCTTTTCTGATATGGAGGGAAATATAATTGAAGTATTCATGGATGATTTCTCAGTATTTGGATTATCATTCAATGAATGTTTGGATCGCTCAAGACTGGTGTTGCAGCAATGTAAAGAACCAATCTTGTGTTTAACTTGAAGAAGTGCCACTTCATGGTTCAGGAAGAGATTATTTTGCGGCATTTGATTTTAGCTAGGGGTATTGAGGTTGACAAGGCTAATATACAAGTGATTTAGAAGCTACATCCATCTACTCCAATGAAAGGGATAAAAAGTTTCTTGGGACATGCAGACTTCTATAGACATTTCATTAAGGACTTCTAAAAAATAACCAAATCTCTTTGCACTATATTAGAAAAGGATGTGCTTTATAACTTTTTCGAGGAGTGTTTGGTTATTTTAAACACTCTATAAGAAAATTTGGTCGCAGCCCAAGTGATTACGCAGTAGGAGCAGTTTTGGATTAGAGCAAGAATAATGTTTTACATGTGATTCACTATGCCAGTAACATTTTCATTTAAGCTTAGTTTAACTATGTTACTACATGAAATGAGCTTATGGCAGTGGTGTCCGCTTTTCACAAATTTAGGCTTTACTTGATTAGGTCGAATGCGATTGTGTACACATATCATTAAACACTGAAGTATTTGTTCAGTAATAAGGGTGCAAAGCTAAGACTCATCAAATGGGTACTTCTACTACATGAATTTGACATGGAGATCGGGGATGAAAAGGGATGCAAAAATTTGATAGTGGACCATTTATCTCATTTGAAGCAACAATAAGAAGATCATACAGATAAAATTAATGAAATGTTTTCAGATGAGACACTTTTTATTTGATCAAATCAGTACCTTGATATGTGGATTTTGTAGGTTACTTGGCTAGTTGAGTTATTCCTCCAAGTTTTTCGAGTCAACGGAAGAAGAAATTTTTCAGTGATTTCAATCACTACTTTTGAGATGATCTGTTTTTCTATAGACGAGATCCGGATCAAATCATTCATTGTTGTTTGCCAAAAGAAGAACAATAACATTTATTGGAGCATTGTTATTCTTTTCTATATGGAGGTAACTTTGTAGTATCCAAGATGGCTACTAAAATCTTACAATCAGGTTTCTGTTGGCCTATTCTATTTTGGGATGTGCAAGCTTTAGTTCAGAAGTATGATAATTGCCAAAGGAAGGAAAATATCTCAAGGAAGAATGAGATGCCTCAAAACAACATTTTGGAAGTAGAAATATTCGACTTTAGGGGCATTGACTTCTGATGAGTGTATTCAACTAGTGCATTTCATACCATTTTAACTTGATAAATTGCTAGATCTTATGAGTTTTAGAACATTTTGATACGTGTTTTAATGTTGTTTTATACATTTGGTGAGGCGTGCCATGATTTAAAAGTTGAATAAATAAGTGATGTTGATATGAACCGAAGAGAAAAGAGAAGAAAAATGGCAAAAAGAGAATTTTACTTCTCAAACGAGGCATCCAGTCGTCATAAACTGGTACCCAAGCACTACTTAATGAGCCAAAAAGAGGTCATTTCCATAGATGTGGTTCCCACCAAGTGCCACTTGAGTTAAGGAATACAGAGAACTGGCACCCAAGCGCCACCATCATGGCTCCGAGGTACTATGACAGGTAGAAAGATAACGAAAAGCTGGTGCCCAAGTGCTGGACCTGTCACCTAAGCGCCAGCCATAAAATCATTGCGGCACCTACGCACTACCTTCGGGTGCCTAGGTGTTGCGCCAACATACAGTCAGGGTTTGTTTTATATTCTAATCCATTTTAAAAGCTCAATTCAACTAAAACTCATCCAGCACTTTGAAAAAGGCATAAATACAAATTTAGAGGGGCACTTTTGAAGTAGTTACACACTTTGAGAATTAGAGAAAGAGATTATTGAAGGACATCAAGAAATCAAAGAGAGAAATCAAGGAATGAAAACAAGAAATCAAGAGTTAGGGTTTGAAATCAAGATTTAGGGCAAGAAGATGAACTTGGTGTAAGATTCATCCACTTCTGTACATCTCACTTCAAAACCCGATGATGTACTACTATATTATTATTTTCTTTTCTTCCTACATTATGAGTAGCTAAATCTTTTTATTAGGGCGAACAATGTAATTTATTGAGACCCTTTGATTCCATTTTCAAGATTATAGTTCTTTAAAAGTTTATGTATTGATTTTATTTACGGATTTTAATTCTTGAATTCTTTGGTCAATTATTCATTGATCTTGTGAATCTATTGCGAGATCAACGTTCACGAATCATAAATTGCTTTCGCTAAATAGAAGTTATCAATAGTAGACTAGGAGTAAATAATAGTCGTCGTGGGAAGGATTATATTACTTGTTCGATATCGTACACTTGCGATAAAAAAACGTAAAAAGTTTTTGGCGCAATTGTTGAAGGCTATTTACATTTAATCTTAGTTTATTTTGTTTTGACTTTTATTTGATTAGTTTATTTTTCTTATTTACACATAAAAAGGTGTTCGTTGTATGTTTCGTTCCCAAAGTAACGATCTTAAACTATTTGATCTGAAAATTGAACGTATTTTCAGACGAAGACTCAAAGAACACAAACAAAGATAGAAACATCAGATGTTAGAAAAGCAAAATATTTCGATATTGCCAATTACACAAGGAGTCGCTAGAGTAACGACACCTAATAATCAACAGCGCGAACAGATTGAAATGGATGAAGGAGATTTGCCAGTATTAATGTTCTTGACTCTTATAATAGGGCCCAAGCGCTCCAGTACTGTATATCCAGATTTCCGATAGAATAACTTTCAAATTTGATAGGATAAACTTGACCAGCAATACCCTCCAGTTCTATGGGTTATCTCTTGAAAGCCCGAACACACACATCTCATGATTTCTCTTTAATTGCCAGAACTTTCATGCTCCAGCGGTTAATAAAGTTGCAATCAAGCTACAGTTATTTCCCTGCACATTGAGAGATGCAGCTTTGGAGTGGTAGGATGTTAAGCCTTATGGAAGTATCACTACGTAAGAGGACTTGCCTAGAAAGTTTTACGATAAATTTCTCCCATCTACAAAAGTAGCATAAATTCGACTAGAAATCCAATCATTCTAGCAACGTGATGAGAAAAGTTACCATGAAGCTTGGAACAGATTTAAGGAGTTGATGAGAAAATGTCCACATCATGGAATAAGCCAGGATAATCAGGTACAATATTTCTACACCGAACTTTCACCACTTGTTAAATCTCAGGTTGATTCTTTAGCAAATGGGTCCATAATTGGTAAATCAGTTCAACAATGTTTGGACCTATTTAAGTTAATTGCAACTACACACTCCATGTGTTCATCAGAAAGGATAGTACCAAAGAAAGCAACTAAAATTCTTGAGCTAGATAGTATGGCATCTGCTAATGTGCATATAACTTCTTTGACAAAGCAAGTGGGATTATTGGTTAAGTCTCAACACATGGATCAAATACAGTGATGGTCATTTAGTATGTGGGAATTATAAAATCAATCATGCGACAGAAAATTGCTTATTTTTGGGTTCACTAGAAGAACAAGTAAACTATATACAAAATGATTGACACCCACATTATGACCCCCGTTCACAAACATATAATCCAGGCTAGAAGCAATACCTAAATTTCAGATGGTCTGACAATAAACAAGGGGTTAGTTCACATAATCTTCAACAAGAGCAAAGACCAAGTTTGTGAAACATGTTTCAACAATATACATGGAGAACTAGAACATTGCTACACAAGCATGTCCTCGAGATTTAGCAACATCAAGTCGCAACTCACACGATGGGTAGTGTCAATAGAGGAAATGACACTTCAATTTGTAAGTCATATTGACCTTCAAAGTTCTCATCTATTGAAATGAGACTAGTTTGAACTTACTACTAAAAAAAATTGTGACCAACAAAAAAATTGTTAACACTATTTTAACTATCTCAGCTCAGTTACATTTGAGAAAAAATCATCTATAAAACTTAACGGTTCAAATGCTTAAGTACTAGAATCTACTTTTTTTGTATTTAACAAAGTTCGTGATCTTTATTCTCTAGAGTAGTCTGGCCCACATCAGGTCTTCAATTACGTGGTTGATGCTATCTAAAACATCATGTTCTTCTAACTGAAAAATTTATTATATCAAATGTTATAGCATTTTGCTTGTCACCTTTATTAAGGTCAACAACTATAGATTTTGATGTCATGATTTATTAGATTTCAGAGATGTTTTATTCTTAATCAATGCCCATTTATGCACATATCTCATTTTGTATTAATGCAAATTAACGTATATGATAGTTCAACGTTAGGCACAAAGTCGAAAGTTCACTATGTTACCAATCATCGTCCGCAATCCTATTGTTTCACTATCATGAACTTAATTTCATAATGCAAAATTTCATTGGTTCTAAGTGAGAATTACATTAATTCTACAAACTTGAGAACTCCCCACTCAGTTGGTGAATCAAATAGTTCTAGGTAAGGTTTTTTCTAAATCTGCCAATCATCGAATTATTACTAAACTGACAATCAATAGGTTTAAGTAATAATTTCACTATTCTACTGACCTTAGCATTCATAACAATTCACGAATTAATAGATATAATGTATTTCAATAAGATAATTCCATAATATGCAATAAAAATATAATCATGCACATTTATCCAATTATGACATATACCATGATATAATAAATTAATTCTTCTAGAAAATAATTTTAATTATAATCGAAGAATAAAACTCACATCATTTAAGTTTTATTATACAGACTCTCAACATCACTTTAATATCTGTTGCAACACAATTCCGACAAATGGGAAGTGACATCAGACTTCTCATATTTTACTTATCACAAAAAATTGTCCCAAAAAATATTTACTTGTTCCATTAGGTCATGCTCCAGATAAATTTATTAATTTTAGTAAACACATAACTTTTCAATAAGTTCTATAACCTTTCTTTTTTTAACCTTCCCTCTAAGGATGCTATAAGTGGGAATAAATCCAGAAATATCTAATCAAGCACAAAAATTGGAAACAATTTATAATGGATCACATAACCTAATTAAAGACCAATACAACTCATGAACGTATATTAAAACATGGTATTTTAAATACGTTGACTATTTTTCATTTTCAAAAAATATGAGAGCACTTAAAAAATAGCTCCAAGTAGCCAAATACCATCTAATGAATATTCTTGATTTAAAAAAAAAAAAATCTGAATTTACTCAAGTTAAAAAAAATATTTTTATCTATCCAAAAACTAATATACTTATACTGAAAAAATCAAGAATAATCAAAGATCAATCTACAATTTTTAGAATTAAAATCGAGTTCCTCACGCACCCTCACTTGCAGGACCAATATGCAATAATTTTCTTATATTAATAAAAAAAATGGGGCGTGTTAGCGCCACCACACTGTTCTCGAAAAAAATTTCAATTGGTCATCCCAACTAATTTTAATGTCATGATTTCATTTGTGTAGTCAGATTTTACAAAATCAATGTTTAAGGTCACATTTGGGACATTAACATATCTGCCCGAGAGTCAACATATAAAAAAAAAATGCAAATTTTTCAAATTTTCAATCACATTTCGAGAAATCATAACTTCTTCATTTTAAAGCCAAAATTAATTATCTTTGTATCATTGGAAAGATATTGAGAGAATCTATCCAAGCATACCAAATAAGAAGCATGAAATATAGTATAGAAGAAGTTATCATGTAATGAAATTTCGAATTTTACCAATCTTCTTGCAAAAAATAAATTTACATCCAAATTTCGGGAGACCATAACTTCTTCATTTCAAGGCTAAAACTAATGATCTTTATATCGTTAGAAAGGTCTCAGAAGATCTATCCAACCATATCAAATGAGAAGCATGAAACACAGTGTAGAAGAAGTTATCATGTGATAAAGTCTCGAATTTTACCTATCTTCATGTAAAAATTTAGATTTACATCCAAACTTCAAAACATCATAACTTGTTCATTTTGACTTTGAAATTTAAGTTCTTTATATGATTCGAAAGTTCATTACAATACCTTTCTAACATTATTAATTTTACTGCATAATTATTAATGTATAGAAAGTAGTAAATTATAAATAAAAAAATGTAATTAAAGACCACATAAGGTTTCCAAACTTTACATATAAAATTTATATCACAATTCTATCATGTAATGACATATTTAAGCATTTATCACAACAAAGAACTCAACCTTATGGCTCTAATAACAATGAAGTAATTTGCAACATACTTTAGCATGAGTTTCGGGTCAAGACACTTACTTGAAATGATTTCAAGATATTTTGAATGGTTGAATCGTCTTTTCAAAACTCCAAATCTAGAATTTTCTTGCACTCCAAATGTCTCAATCTCGATCACAATGAAAGGGGACTATTAGCCACAATTTAAGTGCCGATTTTTTTGAGTTTTCATATGAAAATAGTGGTTTTAATAAGTGTCTTTCGATTTTGGTGATACCATACGAATTTTCACCATTTTATTGCCATTTTTTTTTTTCTCTCTTCTAAGTGCAAGACAAAGTTGTGGGAGTTATGTAAAAGTTTAGAAGTTGGTGGGAGTCGAGAGAATTTATGAATTTGAATTCTATTCAAATCATTCCTTCCAATTCATTTTAATAACTTGTGGGTCTGGTCAACTCATATGGACGACTCATAACTCATATTTTCTAACAATAACAAAGATGAGTAATACAATTTTGTCAATTAAACTATTCTTGTCCAACGTTCTAAGTTTTCTTTTTGGTATAAACATTTTAAATGTCTCACCTCCAAAAGAGAGAATTCGTGAAGTTCAGTTAGACACCGAGTCCCTATTTGACCCTATTTTAAAACCTTATTTGTCACGAAACTCATTTTCAATTATATATTCATGGAATTAAAATTTTTTTATCAAATTTTCAATCATATATTTAATCAGCTTTTCAACAAACATTTTATCAACTTTCTATCAAATTCTAATAAAAATTAATTTTTTAAAGAAACCAAACATGGGCTTAGTTCTTGTCTAGGAAAGCTTAAAAATTGCTAAATATTCGAGGTCAAAATCAATAATCAATTTTAATCACATATTTTATCGGATCCATAAATTTTATTAACTTTTCAACCACCTTTTATCAAAATTTACTAAGCTCCATTTTTTGAAAGAATGGATTTTGTAATAGTTTTTTTTTTTGAGATTGTGTAGTTAAAAAAATAGTAAAACATTTAGATTTGCGTGTAAAATTATTTTATTGAAAAAATGTGTAATTGAAAATAAGCATAAAGAAAAATAAGTTTTCATATAATGAGGCTCAAATTGGGGCTTAAGACTTTTATCGAAAGTTATATCAAACAAGTCGTTAAATATATGAAACGTCATGGTCTATGACTTAAAATTCTTTT
>CAIGRF010162608.1:12384-27780 GCA_903798235.1 Fraxinus ornus
GGTAAATTTTCGAGGACGAAAATATTTTAAGGGGGTGAGAGTGTAATACCCCGAAAATTTTCATAAAATATAATTCAATTTTTATATACTATATTTTAATACTTTGAAAGTTAGGGACTAAATGATACATTTATCAAATTATATTTTATTTGTGTCAAATATTTAGATATTGATGGAGTTATCGTAAATATATGAATATTGGTCTCGTTTGATAAATCGTAATTAGATACATAAATCAGATTCGAGAAAAAGTCGATTCGGATAAGTTAACTCCAAGATATTTTAGTTTGAAAGAATTGTCAAAAGTTAATTTATTTTTATTATTATTTAATTATAATTTCCGTTAGTTTTTCCGTTAAATCAAGAAATTCCGTTAGTTTTTCCGTTAAACCAAAAAATTCCGTTAGATAGGCACTTTTTATATATAGAAGAAATATGTGTATGTATAAGTGAAATTTCTGATTTTTGAAATATGAAAGTTGTTTTGTCATTTTTGAAATAATGTAAGATAAATGTAGGATTTATGTATTTTTCCCTTGAATTAGTGTTATTCGACATCTAGTTATTTTTATATTTTTGAATTTGGCTACATTAATTTGTATACGTTACAAATGAAATGTCATTAGTTATATTTATGTAGTGTTGCTGTAAATGTTAAAAAAATTAATTATGGTACGAAACCGAACCCGAACGGTTCCATAATTATATTTGGACCCGACGGGTCCATTTATTAAATACCCGAAAATTATAGAACCGAGCCGAATCGAACCGAACCGAACCGACCCGACCCACGGACACCCCTAACATTTGGGCCGTCCCATGTTTTTGTCTAACTACTTGTCGGACATGTTTAATCACAGTAGTCTGAAGATATTTGATATCGATTTACTTTGTTAAAATCATTAATTCTTTCAATTTAATCTACTTTCACTGTTTCACATCAATGCCAGGTCATACATAAATTTAGAAAATATTAATAAATAAATTTTAATTTAGCGCTTAAATTAAATTATCAAATATTGATAATAATAGTAGTGAAAAAAGTTCTCTCGTGCTTCTTGACATGATTCAGTTCTACATATTCTTGTACAGTCGAAGGGGATCAATTTTTTGATTTTAGAAATTTCTTATAATTTAGTTCATAACATTCTTCGCACAAATACTAGTATTTAAGAAATTTTGGGAAATTTTCACACTTGGGTAGATTTTGTAGGCAGTAGGCCTCACCTTATAAGCTGTATCCATTAAAATTTTCATTTTCATTCTTTTACTTATTTTTAATCACACATTTTTCAATAAAATAATATTTCACATCACATCGATAATTTTTTCTTTTTTTTCAACTACACATTCTCTATCGATCTATTATTTTAAAATACATTCTTCCAAAATAATGTGGTAAGCAATTTCTTTTCTACCAAACATGCTCTCACTTTTTAAAATTGGCTCCACTAGAAAATAGAAAGAATTTTTTTTGTAAGAAACTTTTATCAACAGTCCTTTTACGACCTTTCCATTTCTTCTTTTTCCAGCGCCGCTCACAATTTTCTTCATCCCCCGAAGTCCAAAGAAGTACAAGGAAGAATTGATAAGCCGCACTTCGGCGGCCGGGAATTTTCAGAAGGCGGCTAAAAATGGCGGCAGAATCTTGGTTTGTACAGCCTTCTGCTGCTGGTTCTTCAACTTCTCAATTAAATTATATATTTGGCCGGCCTAAATGGAAACCTTCAGTTGCTACAGCTTCTGCAGTTAGGAAGTTCAGTTCAAGGTTAATTATTCGAGCTTCTCACGAAGCCTTGGATGACAGCAAGAACAACAAGTTCTACAAGGAACTCGGTCTCTCTCTCTCTCTCTCTCTCTCTCTCTCGTTCTATGTTTATAATTGTGTATGCGTATGCAGTTTCAAGATTTTGGAACCATTTGTGTACTCGTATGGTTTTTTTTGGCCCATATAAGAAAAAAGGTTTATTGTTTGATGCAATGTCTCTTACCCCCTTCTCTTGAAAATTGAATAAATTAATGAGAAGATATGCACCTAAAAATTCGCACAAATTGATGAGTCTTCAAGAATATGTGAAAACACTTTATGCTTGTTTATGTTATTAATAACATCTGTTATTTATATTGTTTACATGTCATTTGTATTTATTTTCCTGGTTCAGTTAGATATGCACCACAACAATCATAATTTGGATTGACTTGGACCTACAGAGAACAATAAAAATTATGCTTTTATACTTATTTTAGCCTCAGCTTCTCAGCATATTCTTCTATTTTGCCTTTTCTTTATTGGATATTTATCTTCAAGACGATTTGTTTATGGGGTAGTACATTATTTAGAAAACGGTTAATTATGAGTTCGGGGCATTTTACATGTTTATCAAGAAAAAAAGGCCTTGTAAATCAAGGAAAAATATTCCTCTGAACGAAGTTATGGTTTAAATTTTGATGAGTTATGGATCAAATACCGCGGCAAATTTAACTTCAGATTGCTGAAATAAGGATTGACTGTTCTCTGTCAATTCTAGGAACAAGGAAAAACGAATCCTAAGGCCTGTTAATCATTAGGTTATTTCTGCAAAGATTATTTTAAAATACTCTTATTCCTTGCAAAATTTTCAGATCTGCATATCTTCAAGGATCATATTTGTTTAATATATGCATACAATAGTCTAGTACTTGCCACTTGGATTGGTTGTAATGGTTTGGTTTTATATAGGTATGTTTTCTTTAAGAAAAAGGATAGAAGATTCGATTCTCCGTGCAGAGATGTTAGCACCAACAGCCTTGGAACATGAAGAAGCAAGACATGTCAAGCAAGAAGAAATTATTCGTGATCATGACCTGTGGGATGACCTGGGGAAATCGAATGAAATCCTCATCAAGCTAGCTGACGGTGCCAAGGTGGTTGATGCCCTTAAAGACCTCAAATATAAGGTAGTGTGCTTCTCGTGCAAGTATTTGTATGTCTATTTGGATACAATTGTCAACTGGAAGACTTGAGAGAGAGAGAGAGAGAGAGAGTGTGTGTGTGTGTGTGTGTATTTGTTTAAGGTTAAAAGTTGACAGTGAAGGGGGCTCAATATTTTGAGAAGTTGTAAATCTCTACTGCAGGCCGAGGAAGCTAAACTGATTACAGAGCTTGCAGAGCTGGATACTGTAAATTATGAGCTTTTCAAGCAGGCATATTTCGCATCTGTAGATTTAAACAAGTTTTTGGATAAGTATGAGATGTCCAAGTTTCTTAAAGAGCCATATGACATGGAGGGAGCATGTCTCATAATTGATTCTAGGTGTGGAGACATTTACTCAGAGGTTTGTAGTTTGGGACTTTATGCTTTTCTATAGAGTCACTGCTCTTTTAATTGGAATGCCCTTTATAATTCATCAGTGAGGAATGATTTATCTTGGCAAAAAATATTTATTATTCTATAATCTGCTTTTAACCTTGACTCTCTAAAGTTTTAATTTGTAGCCATAAGCTATTATTTTAAACAAAAATCTTTTATTGATTTGTTTTTCAGTTAATAAAAGTTTGAAAAGGTTCAAGATTAGGACTGTACATGAGCACTCCTAGAGAGTTTCTATTACGTACATGAATAACTTGGTTGAATCCTTTCTTTGAGCTTTCTTACATGGTCAATGTGATTGTCTATGATTCATTCTTGTTAATAATAATAATTCCTTTTATCTTTTTGGATCTGGCTTTATGTCTTTATCAATTATTTTGGTCTTTCTGCTAATGAATAGTTACAACTTTGTCAAATTGGTAACTAATTCTACGTGCCTCATTGCTTTTTCATTGGATAAACTTGTTTCGATGTGCTATGATGTGATCTTCTTTTTCCTTTTTTTTTTCCGCATTATTCGTATATTCATTGTATGAACAAGTTTGAAATATACCTCAAAACCTCAGTAGACTTTTAGTATAGTTGGCTACATGGATCATCTTCTTAGTCTCTAGACTCGCAAGGACCATTTCCTCTATTAATGTACTAAAGCATACGAGTTCCTTGACATTTTGGGACAATTTGTTCTTTTATCTCATTAGCAGAAGGTCTGTATTTTTTTTATTTTTTTTTTTAACTGACTGGGTCTTCTCCGTTATGATCTTGATGTAAATTTTATTCAGACATGGGCTGGACAACTCGCTCAAATGTACATGAAATGGGCTGAAAAGCAAGGTCATGCAGTGAGGATAGTTGAGAGATGTCCTGCAAAGAATGGAGGTACCAAGTCAGCAACAATTGAATTCGAATTCAAATATGCTTATGGCTATCTATCAGGGGAAAGAGGTGTTCACCGAATAATTGGGAATTATAAGAGTGAATTTAATTATCCTGAGGTATGAATTTCCGTTACTATTACAAATGACTCAGAAATTTCCTCATTGTGGTTAACTTTTTACTGTCAATTGATTGCTAAAGAAAGGACACTTTCATATTTTCATTGATAATTTCTGTATTATCTATTTGGTAGGTGTTATTTAAAACAATAATAAACCAAGCCTTGTTCACGATAATATGGGACATGAATCCTTTTTTCCCATTTTTCCAGGTCATTGCTATATCTTTTGGAAGAATTGATAAATGTTTTGTGCTCATGAAAAATGACTTACAATCCCTGGGATCATTTAGTGAACAACAGGAAATCTGACCATGACCACACCACGTTTGATTCGTTGCAATCGAAGAACACTGCTGTACATGATATCATGGTTAATAGAAATGGGGTATTGGAATAGGCTTTGACATAGTGGTTATCAAAAAGTAAGGACAGGCAAAAGATATTACAGGGAACAATCAATTAGGTTTTTCAGTTTCATGAAAAATTTGGTATAATAATACCCTAGATAAGAATAAGACACATGATTACGTTAAACGTGAACATTCTTCACCAGATTTGTCAACATATAAATATATTGATATAGTGTGTGGAGTTTCCACAAGTTACAGCCAGGCATATCTTGGTTTGAGAACTTATAGTGTTCCTAAAATATCAGAACAAGAAGTGGCTACTATATGGTGGCAAAAGAACCACAAGAATCTATGCGTGTTTGGCAAGCTTACTTCTAAGTAAAGTTTTGTTTACAAACTTATTCGATACAGTTTTCTTACTTAGAACTAAAAAATGTTACTTATTTTGGCAGCAAGGCAGGAATTATTTTCAAAATAGGCTCAGCTTATTCCAACTTCGACCAACCAAAATCTTTAATTTTATAACCTACTCATTTACTTTTCAGTGAAGTTTTTAAGCTAAGCCAAACACATGCACGCAGTGTTTATCATTTTGGCTAGTGAGTTTGGCTCTCAGTTCTATACCCCACATCTTCAAATATCTTGTTCAGTTTTAGAATTGGCTATTGAATACGCAGTGGTCAGTTAACATCCCATCCTGTATTCATATAATATAACATATAGAACCCTAATTCTTCATTTTTTTGGTGCTAGAGTTTCAATTCCTTGTTTATAGCGTAATTTGGAAATTTTGAGAAAGAAATTTCATTTTTACATATAATATCTAATTTTAATTGACCTCAAACTCTTGATATGATGGCCCATATTATATACTATTGTTGCATCACTATTGCTAATATGTTGTAGGCTAGCTTAGCGGCTGTGGATGTGATTCCTTTATTCCTTGAATCATCACCCAGACTATTAATTGATGACAAGGATCTACTAGTCTCCTGCCCATCATCTTCCAAGAAGCCAGGCAAGATTTCTTCGTCGGTTTCCATTCAGCATATTCCAACTGGTGTAGAAGTCGAATCAACAGGTGAGAATTTTGCTTGGAATAGTTATAGTTTCTGTTAAGTTCATATCCTTATTTTTCATGCTTATGTAGTAATATAGTTCTGATTCATGTACCTGGCTCAGTTTCTTTGATAAATATACACATTTGGACTCCACACGTACAGCAAAGCCACCAAATATACACACACTGTTGCACAAACATACCACCCAGAATCTCTGAGAAATGCCTCAAACTTGTGATGGCAATTATAAAGTGCCTCGAGAATAATGAAAAATATGTGTAAGTAAACGAATAATGATATTTGCACCATCAAGTACCTTTAGAAATTTCCTTTTAGTCATGGTTGTCGTCCAATGAACCTCGGAGTATGTATACCAAAATAGTACACGACTCCAGCCCATGAGCTATTGCATTTGCATATTTGTTCTAAAACAGAAAATGTCAAAAGGAGATGAAAAGAAGCACAAGAAGCCTTGCTCTACCTTACCAGTTGTTTGTTAAAAATGTGCATTTTTCTATTCTACATTTTCAAAATGTTCTACAATCAATAAGGAAAGATGAGCAGGAGAAAGAAAGGCCAACGAAAAAGACTGTTCTCTTTGCAGGTGAAAGGAGCTGTGTTGCGAATAAGATTAAGGCCCTTAACCGCTTAAAGGCAAAACTTCTCGTTATTTTGAGGGATCAAAGTACATCTGATGTTAGTAACATAAAGAAAGATGCCCTTGTTGATATGTGGAGTCACGAGGCTCGAAGGTACGTGTTTCAACCCACCAAGATGGTAGAAGATGTGAAAACCGGTACCCAATTTCCCGATGTAAATGCTGTGTTAAACGGACATATTGACTCTCTCATTGCGGCTCGCATTAATACTAGACGAGCATGTAATGTCGTTTAACCAGTTTCGATTCACAATTTTGTACTGTATATCTTGTTTTTATTTTCACAGTTCTTGGTATAAAACATTCTTTTCTACATGAGGTGCTTATTTTTGAGCTCATTGCGAAGCCATTACTGTTACACTTGAGAAAAGGGGAAATCCATCCATTTACTGCATTTCTTTTTGAGGATTATTGTCCATTTTTCGTTTTACTTTATTTTTATTTTAATCAGTTTTAAAAATATAAACTTGACAAAAATAACGACAGAATGTGGTGATAATAAATTTAAAAATAATGTTGTTTATTATAATACATTATATTTCTTATTTTTGGAGAATCATAAATATGGTATTTATTGTATTAAATTTTTACATCGTAATAATCCTTCAACACTATTTTTACATATGAAAATTTGATTATCTTAATGAATTAGAAACAAAAATCAAGTCGAGCAAGAACCAAACAGCTTTTAAGCTACTTATAATTAACTTTTAAAAGTTTAAAGAAAGAATAAATTTTATTAATTATTTAATACTTGCCTTTATTATATCAAGAATGACGTGAAAGCGTGATATTGCGATACTTACATTTGACTTTTACACTTTTGACCAAACGTCTTGCGAGTATTAATTTTTTAACTCATTTTCGGCCGATCACCCTCTTATAATTTCATTTCTCATGATGATTATTAAGGGTCCGTTCGGTAGAGATTAAAATTGAAAAATTAATCGTTATTGTTGATTTTTATTAGACGAGTGGGACCCAATAACAATCATATTTTCAATTTTAATTCATATGAATGGGGCCTAAATTGAATTACTCGACATAAATAAGAAAGTTTGACTAAATAAAATAATTATAAAAAATTATAAAAGATAGTCCGTGCAAGTTATCGAGATTCTCAACAAGACTCGGAAAATAAATAAAAATCTTTTATTTTTTTCTATTTATATTTTAAAAAAGCAAAAAAAAAAGGGAAAAGTAGTATTAAAATTAAACTATTTTTTTATTATTTTGCACGTGGCGAGTGGCGACATCGATCAGCTCTGCCCGCCACATTTTTTGGCGGTACAATTTTTCACTGATAAGTGCTAATTTAAGCCACCGTGCTTACGCTTTAACCTACGCTACTCTGTCTTCGAGTTTCAATGATTCAAATTCACAAATTAGGGCTCCACAATTTAACTTTCAGGAGGTACGCACTAAATTCAGTAATAACTTTAGGTTTAATTCTTAACTCTGGTTTCTTCTACATTTAATTTTGTTTAGCTTGTTTGCAGTAAATTATAGAAGCCTCAAATTTAAAGGTCCGTTTTCTGTGAAGTTAGAATTGATGGGTTCTAAAAGACCCCAGTCGATTTCCTCGCAATCAGCTGTGAGTGATCATTTAAGTATTGATGCATCAAAATCCCAAAAGACTGTTTCCAAGGTCACTTTTCCCCCCTTTATTCTTTTTGGCGTTATTGCGTTTGTTAGCGGGGTTGTAAGTAATTATTGTATTGTGCATAATGGGTTTTCCTTGGATAAAATAGGTATTGGTTAGGGAAAGTGAGCTGCTTGGGGATGATTCCAAGAATATAGAGGATATGACAGTTCAACAGCTGAGATCGAGATTGAGGTAAATGTTCTGTTCTTTTGGCTAAAATGTATTTAATTTATTTTTCCAATATTATATGGCTGAGTGTTCAAAATGGGCAGAAATTTATTTATTTATTTTCTCTTTTTTATTTTTTATTTTTTTTTTGGATATCTGAGAGGTAATCTTGGGATTTTTTACCCAAACACAGACAACTGGGGTCAGGCAATCTGATGTATCTTTGTATCTTTTGCTTCTTGAATGTAAAAAGACTTGTCAATGTATCTATCAGTATCTAAGATGATTTCTTGCTACTAAAATTTGCGTGACAATTCATTTCCGCGCTCCCTATATTATTAGAATTTAGAAAACAAAGAACTGGACTAGTATGCTTGTCGTGACAGATAAAAAGGCATGAAGCTTGTGTGGTTCCTGCTAAGGTGGCTGTTGGGATGTATTTGAGTATAATACTGATATTTGGTATCTTTGCACCAATTGATTGCTTTATTCCTACACTGGTTCCTTTGTTCTGCAGGACTGATGTCATGTTTATCTACTCGTGTATTACACCATCCAGTAATTTGCAGCAGATTGTCTTGCTTTATTGTTATATTTTGTATTTGTAGGCATATGGGGATTCCTGCCAAAGGTACTAAGCAGGAACTTGTCTCTGCCTTGAAGAGTTCTTTGAACAGCCAAATAGATGGTATCCTTTTCCTATGGCATTGTTGATGTGCAATGCTTCTACGTATAGTGAAACTCATTTTAAGATCTATTTCTTACCTAGGTTTTCTACCATCTGATAGGTGTCATGCAGTGCTAAAGAATTTACCTTTTAAATGCAGGTGAAGGTTCTTTGGATCAAAGCAATCAAGTAATAACCGAAGATGATCCAAATATCACTAAAAACAACTCAAAAAGAAAATCTAAAGGGTTATCATCTAGAAAGCTTGTCCAAAGTACAGACGATGATGCAGAGATTTCTGGAACTAAAAAGACAAAGAGAACTGTAAAGCAATCTCCTGCAAACACCGTTGACGTAAAAATTATGCAGAATATGAAGGACCAAGAGCTGACGAATGAATCCATTGATGCAGAAGGTTTTTTTTTTTAAAATAATCTGGCATTGATGTTTCCTGACTGGAATTATTACTATTACTCTTACCTTATTTACTAAACTATCTCAAATGAATAAATGGCACATGATGATATCAGGTAAAACATCCATTCAGGCAAAGAGAAAAGTTTCGTCGAGAATAACTTCTGCAAAATTTAAAGCTCCAGACAGTGTTGACCTTGCCGTAGAGGAACCTTGGACTATTTTTGCTCACAAGAAGCCGCAAAAAGGGTGGGTTGCTTACAATCCCAAAACTATGAGGTCACCTCCTCTTGCTGCTGATACGCCACATTTGAAGTTAATGTCTTGGAATGTCAATGGTTTAAGAGCTTTATTGAAGTTGGAGAGCTTTTCTACTTTGCAACTTGCACAAAGAGAGAATTTTGATGTATTATGCTTGCAAGAGACTAAAATCCAGGCAAGTATTCTTAGTTTGTTTTTAGAGTGTNTTGCTACTAAAATTTGCGTGACAATTCATTTCCGCGCTCCCTATATTATTAGAATTTAGAAAACAAAGAACTGGACTAGTATGCTTGTCGTGACAGATAAAAAGGCATGAAGCTTGTGTGGTTCCTGCTAAGGTGGCTGTTGGGATGTATTTGAGTATAATACTGATATTTGGTATCTTTGCACCAATTGATTGCTTTATTCCTACACTGGTTCCTTTGTTCTGCAGGACTGATGTCATGTTTATCTACTCGTGTATTACACCATCCAGTAATTTGCAGCAGATTGTCTTGCTTTATTGTTATATTTTGTATTTGTAGGCATATGGGGATTCCTGCCAAAGGTACTAAGCAGGAACTTGTCTCTGCCTTGAAGAGTTCTTTGAACAGCCAAATAGATGGTATCCTTTTCCTATGGCATTGTTGATGTGCAATGCTTCTACGTATAGTGAAACTCATTTTAAGATCTATTTCTTACCTAGGTTTTCTACCATCTGATAGGTGTCATGCAGTGCTAAAGAATTTACCTTTTAAATGCAGGTGAAGGTTCTTTGGATCAAAGCAATCAAGTAATAACCGAAGATGATCCAAATATCACTAAAAACAACTCAAAAAGAAAATCTAAAGGGTTATCATCTAGAAAGCTTGTCCAAAGTACAGACGATGATGCAGAGATTTCTGGAACTAAAAAGACAAAGAGAACTGTAAAGCAATCTCCTGCAAACACCGTTGACGTAAAAATTATGCAGAATATGAAGGACCAAGAGCTGACGAATGAATCCATTGATGCAGAAGGTTTTTTTTTTTAAAATAATCTGGCATTGATGTTTCCTGACTGGAATTATTACTATTACTCTTACCTTATTTACTAAACTATCTCAAATGAATAAATGGCACATGATGATATCAGGTAAAACATCCATTCAGGCAAAGAGAAAAGTTTCGTCGAGAATAACTTCTGCAAAATTTAAAGCTCCAGACAGTGTTGACCTTGCCGTAGAGGAACCTTGGACTATTTTTGCTCACAAGAAGCCGCAAAAAGGGTGGGTTGCTTACAATCCCAAAACTATGAGGTCACCTCCTCTTGCTGCTGATACGCCACATTTGAAGTTAATGTCTTGGAATGTCAATGGTTTAAGAGCTTTATTGAAGTTGGAGAGCTTTTCTACTTTGCAACTTGCACAAAGAGAGAATTTTGATGTATTATGCTTGCAAGAGACTAAAATCCAGGCAAGTATTCTTAGTTTGTTTTTAGAGTGTGTTTGGTGCACATTAAAATGAGATAATGCATTTTTTTAAAGTGATATAATGAAAAATATATGGTTGAAAAAGAAGGAAAAGTTATTGATATGATGGAAAATATTATTTTATTGAAGAATGTGTGGTTAAAAATGAGTAGAAGAATGAAAATGAAAAAAATAATGTGGGACAAACAGGGGCTAAATTTGAGAAACCTAATTGAAGTTCACTGCTTCCATTAGGATAGTCTATAGAATAAGGGGTAGAAATCAGCTTTAGGTCATAATGTTGATTAGAACATTAGAATGACTAATTCCACGTAACTCTTTCCACGCAGTTGGCCAGACCTTATGATTCCCTATATGTTCTGTAGTGGATGGAAACACTAGTGGGAAGCCTATTACATAATGTGGAAGAAATTACAATATCCTGGGCACGAGATATCTTGTATGTTCTGGTCCCAACTTAGCAAGTACTCCTTTGGATCTCACCAAGAGTACTCTTTCTAATGCAATGGGAGCCTACAGCCCATGTGTTTCTTTCCAAGAATTTTGTTATTTTGGAGTTAAATGTCATTGTATTTTCAATTCCTTAAGCAGGAGAAAGATGTTGAGTCAATCAAACAAAGTCTCCTAGAAGGTTACGACAATAGCTTTTGGACATGCAGTGTCTCGAAGCTAGGTTATTCTGGTACAGCTATTATTTCACGGGTACGTTCTTTTTTTTCTTCTAGTAGTTCCAGTTTCGCACTGCCTGCAAGCGTCTTCATTTTTTATGGACTCATTTCCCTTCTTTTCATCTGGCAGATGAAACCACTGTCCGTCAGATATGGACTGGGCATATCAGATCACGATAGTGAAGGACGTCTTGTAACAGTGGAATTTGATAATTTCTATTTGTTGAGTGGCTATGTTCCCAATTCTGGTGATGGTCTAAGAAGACTGGTAAATGGCATTCTTATTTTATGGACTTGTTTTCTTACTTCCCTAAGTCATTTTGCTTCCTAGAAAACTGATCAAAATTCCTTTGCTAGTCATACAGAATTAGTCAGTGGGATCCTTCACTTAGCAACTACATGAAAGTAAGTCTTACTCAACTCATGCACATACGCTATCAATTACCTTCCCTCTATGTTGAATTTGACAATTGTCATAGTGTACTTCCAGCAAACTGGGGTGTGGGAATAATTTCTGTTCCTACTATAATTAAGATCCTGATCTACAATTTTATTTGTCAATAAATATACAGGTCATTATTAAGTTGGTTAATAATAAATGGATAATAAAATGCATATTACTCTTAATTATATGTTAAATTCATTTTCTTTATTTCCCTTCTCTTTTTAGGCATTCTTATTTCTGATAATTTGACTCTTCGTTTTCTTCATATACTTGCCAACTCAATTGACATATTCAATTTATTTGCCTTACTTTTTGTTCTTTACATTGGTTCTTGCTCGGTTGTCAATTTCTCCATAAAATTAGGCATGATTTGCAAGTTCTAACACTTTATCTAGATTTAAATATCTTTCAAAATAATTTTACTTTGCCATTACCTTTTCTTTTTGTTTCTTATCTAATGTCTCTTTGTTTCCATCCCTTATAAAAGAAAAAGAATTTTGCTATGGACAAGGATAAATTCTGGTCTTGTTTCACTGTAGATGAAGTTTTATTTGATTTGGTGAATTTTAAAGGGGTTGCTCATTATTACATGTTGGAACTTATATGGACGTCCTGTTCGTGTGCTTGACAGGATCTAGAACGATTAAAGCCTGTCATTCTGACTGGTGATTTGAATTGTGCTCATCAGGAAATAGACATCTACAATCCAGCAGTATGTAATTCCAATTCTAGCATAATATAATTTCATTCTATTTTCAACTGAAGGATATGCAACCTACAAAAAGAAAGGAGGAAGAATGCGTATCTTTTAGTTAATTTCTTAGTATCTGAATAATTATGGAGGCTGGTAATGTTGTAGTTGGAGTGGCCTACAACTAGACACCGTAGATGGTGAACCATTGCTGCTTAAGTGCTTAGTTGTTGTAAAAGTGATATCGAACTGAGTTTTTTAGTAGTTCTGTTGGTCGAAGTAGGAGCTTTATTTTTGTCCCCTGTTAAGAATGTTTGGATAATTTTCTTCTTATTATTACGACAGATTCCTTAATTTTTTGCATCACCTTTTAGGGTAATAGAAGAAATGCGGGTTTTACAGATGAAGAAAGGAAATCATTTCAAACAAACTTTTTAGACAAGGGTTTTGTGGATACCTTTAGGAAACAGCACCCTGATGTTGTGGGTTATACTTATTGGGGCTACAGGCACGGTGGACGAAAGACTAACAGAGGTATCTCTCTCTTACTTCTTGTAGCGTCTTTTGCTGCTTTAATTCACTTCGCGAATAGTACGAGTTACTCTCCAGACCTTTCCCCCACCCTCAAAGATTTGGTCATATACTGATTTAAACAAAAAATCACTACTTTTATGAGCTGAATGGCTAGGTTTGGCTAATCTCATTTAACGAAAGGATCTGGAGGGCGAAGAAATTACTATCATCACCACATCATGGTCGTGATTTACCTCTTGAAATTTTAGACTTGTAGATCAAATAAAATTTCCCTTTTCTCTGTGTCAGCTTAAAAGCTACTAGTTTCATTGGTTATGGTAAGTACTCTCTTCTGTTTCCACGAGACAAATTTCGAGAAGAATAGAACTATTCTCTTGTGCTCATGTGGAATAACTGCATTTCATGCAAAGCATTAATTTTTAAAATAAGCTGTTTATTTTATTGGTTAAAGTTAGAAATAAGTTAGTTATTGTGAAAAAGTTAATTAAAAAGTAACTTTAGCTTCAATTTTCTGTAATTCTGTTTGCTCTTTACTTATCGTTTGTTTTGAACCAGGGTGGCGGCTTGACTATTTCCTCATCTCCGAATCAATTTCAGACATGGTTCACGACTCATATATTCTCCCTGATGTTACTGGAAGCGATCATAGTCCAATTGGCCTCATTCTCAAGCTTTAGGCTCAGGAGTGACCAGACGGCTAATTTCATATCCAAAGCGTAAAAGCTGGATTCTGAAGCTAATTTACGACAATCTGTTTTGGTTTACAACTTTATATGGCCTTTGCGTTCCAAAAATGGTAGAATCACAAGCACCTTCCAAGGGCCGATTTTGAGAGCAAGTTGTTTTCGTGTTCAAGAGAATTGGATGAATCTTTCTTGCACAATCACGTAGGCCTTGTGCATATGAATTTCATGTGTTCTTTGGATTGATATTTAGAAACTCGTTAATTTTCCCTTGTTTATTCTCGAAATAGCATTCGTAAAACCAAAAAGTCAAGAGAAGAAAAGAAACTTAAAAAAATAAAAATTGAAAGAAAATTAATAGAAAGTTGCTAATAATGTAATCATAAAAGGTTGGGACATAAGAGTAACTCGGGGTAAAGGTTAGGGATTAAACATAATTTTAATGAATACATAAAAATAGAAATAATGACATAATATATCAATTAATTGATAAATGAGTTCATGATAGGAGTTTACAAGCAGATGTGGGATTTGATAGTTTCCCAGCCGAATTTTGTTTTAGTACCTGAAAAATTTGACATAAGAGTTGACCGATCCTCACATTTTAGTGTGGGTCCCACTCGAACTAAAAAAATGCCAACCCTTCCATGTGTGTTCGGTCATCCCCTATATCATCATCTATGTTCGTGTAGCATGATTCTGCTTCCTAGCCTGGTCGAGTGACATGATGGTACAGATTTTTCAATTTCTATATGAATATTTTCCTTGCACATTTTTCAAGTATGTTCACAAGACAAATAAAATGAGAATCTAATAAGAAAAAATAGTTGTTAAATTAGTTCAGTCATACTACAGGGCATTGGTTCCCATGGCTGCGAAATAAAAGTGCATAACCATTCAATCTTAGTAAGAGAAGATAACTCTTGAAAAGTTACAATTTTGAATATCAAATAGGCAGTTCATTCATCTAGCCATAAACTAGAGCAACTTGGCGATGCTACATATTGAGCCCGTTCCTGGAGAAGCAGATCAATATATCTATTATATGAAACGAAATAATGTTCAGTTGAGTCAAAGTTGGATAGGAATGAAAGCAATATTGACTATATAATTTCAATCTAGGGCCTTCAAATGTTTTGAGATTCTTGAAAAACTAATCCAAAACGTAGCTTGTTAAAAAGAAAGCAGTTCAATCACCTTGTAGCCATTCCCAATCAAGCGGCAGTCTGGTTTAATCAATATCCATTGTCTTCTCTTTCTCGTCATCTTTACTTGACCACAGCTTGATTGTGCGATCGTGTGAAACAGTTGCAACACATTGCCCATCTACAACAAATGATGAACAGCAACAAAT
>CAIGRF010162611.1:0-13062 GCA_903798235.1 Fraxinus ornus
CCATACGAATGTTTAAGTGCGAAATAGTCATTCCTCTAACGTGCAATCCAGATAACCATTAATTTTTTTTTTTTTTTTTCATAAAAAAAAAACTATTACACCTTAAATGTAGTTCAATTAGTTAGAAAATATAATAAAAGAAAAATAATGGTAGAAAAAAAATGATATTCTTCATCTTTACCCCCCTCCCTCCCATTGCCAACGCCAATACTTTCCTATCGTAACCGGTAACACCATCTACAAACATGTTGATAAGACATTATTTTCAATTACTTTTTCATGTTCTCTCACTTTCTTTTCCTCCTCCTGACGTGTGTTTTTGTATTTCTCTAAATGTTATAATCAAGAAAAAAAAAATGCCACATATTTTCACGCATAGATAAAAGACACAAAAGAGCTCTCACAAATTTTAGAAGAGCCTTCTAGTAGCAAAAAGAACAAGGTCGAGTCCTTTTCTAGAAACAAATAATTTTCATTATAAAATAGAAACGTTGGAAAAAGAAAAAGAAAGTAGAGAATTTAGAAATAAATTCCTTCAGCTCTTTCTCGAAAGTATATCTTTATTTGTAATTTCAATTTGAAGTAAAACTCTACTCTGAATGAATGGCGGTTGGGCACAACACAATTTTGCGTTTGTTAGTTCGGACATAAACTATTGATTTTGAGAAATTAATTCTTTTCTAGGAATGTTAGTTTGATCGATATGATGATGAAATTGTTTGGGAGGTATGATAATGGCCGTGATAACATATGTGGAAAGGAAGGGAGGGGCTTCTATGGTTTGGACTAGGTAGAATGACGGGGAGGAGGGGGGTGTAAGTGTTGGAGTGGGGGTGGGATGGATTGTTGGAGAAGATGTATTTCTTATTTTATTTTCTACTTATTTATCTAAATTTAAGGCATAGTAGTCTTTTTTACCAAAAAAAACTTTGACTTTTTAGAGGTCAACTAGACGATATGTGACGGAAAGGATCATTTCGGCACTTAAACAAGAATGACAATGCCATGATTGAAATGATAGACCTTGATTCTACAGGAGGATCATACATTAAGGACCATTGGGCAAATAAGTCGATATTAATTTATTGGAATCTTGCCTGAGTCATGTAACGGCAATGTGGGCCCTTACATGGGATTGGGTCTCAATCATTGGACATGGACGTTACTTTAAATATTGTCCACTGACAAATGACATTTTAAAAAATGGGTTGGAATCCGATTTATAATATAGGAATAAAAGTGGTTCAATTGCATGAAATCATCAATATATAATTTCAGACCAAAACTATGGGCATAGTCTTCCAACAATTCCATCAATCATAAATTGGAAAGACTCAAAAAGAGCCCTTTAAAGACTCAGGTGAGAGTATCAAATTCTTACAACAATATTTTGCAATCTTAGCCATGTTAGACAATAGGTCGAACTCGATCTCGAGATCGATAATCTCTGGCAATAGATTTGGACTAAAGAAATATGATTTTGGTGGAGTGGGATTAGGCATCGTTGCTGCTCTTGATAAATCTCGTGAGGATAGTCTAGCCTTGTGTAGCCGGAATTTGAATCGGTCCAACCCAGTTCCGGTCAATTCACCCAGGAATTCGTCTAGATTTAGAGGTGGTTTTGACAAAATGGAGATGGACAGTAGTTTCGAGGAGGATTATACTATTGTGACTTGTCATGGTCCAAACAAGTCCTATACTAAGGTGTATTTTGATGGAGATGAACATGGTAGAAGAGGTGATGACAGAACCCCCTTCAGAATACAACACAATAATACAAAGACTATAAGGGCAAGCGTTTTCGAGATATCTCCGGTAAGATCCATAGAGGATGCCGGATTACCGGCTTCAGATTTTCTCAGTTCATGCCATATGTGCCAGAAGAAACTCCTAGGCAAAGATATATACATGTACAGGTACGCATTTTTAACTTATTTTTCTTTGTTAATCTTATCAAGTATTCTCGAGAGTCTAGTCCAGTGTATCAAACATACCCACAAAACGTATTGACGATCCGTTTGAACATGATTTGCAGGGGTGAGAAAGCATTTTGCAGCACAGAATGTAGATACAGACAAATAGTGATGGATGAGCGCAAAGAAAAGAAATGCAGTTCTGAAGCTTCAAGATCTGTTGATGTTTCAAACTCACCTTATACAAATGACAACATCTTTTCAACTGGAATTCTGGCTATTTAGGCTAAATAAATGGCTTGCAGATTATCTAGCCATTATATAAATATCATTAGTACACATAACTATAAGAAACATCATCTACAGTATTATTTTTTCTTTGCTTTTTAACCAAAATTTTGTAGAATTTTATGCTTGAATAAGATATAAATTTTTGACTTTGATGATCAGCTCTTGGTTGTTGGGGACAGTGCTTCAGCATCTGACCAAATTTTTAGTGCATATTACTTTAGTCTATGAAGCATAAATCTTGCAGATGAAAAGAGAGAAATTTTTAGTGCATATTACTTTAGTCTATGAAGCATAATGCTGAATTTGGAAAGTACAGACTACAGTGTGTTTGTTGGAAAAGAAATAAATGAATTATTTTGAAAAGTATAATGCTATTTGTATAACCTGACAACTTTATTGACAATTTGTGTGTGAGCAAAAAAATTATTGGCTGCAAAAATAGTTTCTGTAAACAAGGTTATCATCCATAATTGTATATCAAACATTTCTCGAAAAGAAAAACGTGGACGTTTGTTTTGAAAAGACTAGTGTTAAGAAAAGAGACTACACTTTGAAAAAGGCATACCTCTTTGGTTCAAACCCACCACAAGACCCCTTGAGTCACGAAATGCCAAACTAGGGTTATAAGGGTCATGTAACTTTTATCTTCAAATGTGAGGTATGAGCTTTTTGATTTTCTCTAGTTTCTTCTTCTAACTTTCAACTTTAATAGGCCAATTTTAGCAATTAAATATATTACAAATATCTCTTCATGGAGGAGAAAGAGTTTGACTATAAAAATTGATTTATACGTAGTGTTTGGTAAAAATCATAAATGAATGATCTCAATAAACAAGTAATATAATGGACAGATGAATCCAGAATGCCATTTCTATGAGGATTGATCCATCTATTGTCATTTAACAAATCTTAGCTCCTATTTGAAGAAAATAAAGTGTAGGATAAAACTAAGTATACAGACATTTTTTTTTTTTTTTTTACAGAATGCAGCACATGATTGGCAATGTTTTTTTTTTTTTCTCAACTGCTAATGGAATCTTGACAAGTGTAAATCTATAAGAATTATGTCAAAAAAATCTTTACATGTAGCTTGATTCTAAAGTGTAATGGCAATGGTTTACTAAAACTAAAGTTAACTAAGAAAATAATTAAAAATGTACAAATTAACAATTTGAGTTTTTTACTTTGCTTGAAAATTGCTAGGTTCGCAACTTTCCCAAGTGTCACTTGCCAATGCCTTCATCAAGAGTTCTATTTGCTCTTTTAAGATACAAAATACAAAATAAGCCACAACTTCTAAATCAGTTTATTCATCCATCAGCGTTCAATGAGTAATGTTATTCAATATCACTTGTGTCAAATACCAATTTAGGTGGCAGTTCATGACATTAATGATAGATTCACATAAATGCAATCTTACATATTTCATTTAATTGAATCTATCAAATGTTGCCACCTAAACTAGTGCTAAATAGCATTATTCATGTTCAATTTCTTGCTTAATTGGAAAAAACAACAAACCATTATATCACAATGTATAGCTAACAATTCAACCATGACACTGATCGACAGATTTTGAAACAATCACACAAAACAAAAAAAATTACGAAGAATGCACTTTCATAAATATGAACTAACATATGCACAAAATGACACTATACTAACCGAATTGTAATTCATATATGACATATAATTAACTACTACCAAACGAAAAAGAAATATATCATGTAATATTAGAACTAACAACATAAATATTCAGTAAACTAACCCACTATGCAAATTTTTAAACCCTAGTTAAATATCAATTAGTAAACACAAATGATTAAAATACAAAGTAACTCACACATCATATAAATATTTTGTTGACGTGCATAGAAATGAGAGAGAAATGTTTTTTTTTTTTTTTTCGGATTTTTGTATTTATTATTTATTTTTCTTATATGCTTATCATTGTCTACTTCGAAAATCTTAACAGTAGGACTAAGAAGAGGCCTAAAGAGTGAGCCATAAATTACAAGCCCAACAGAGAGAACCCAAGTCCAGCCCCATTCCAATGAAAGAATGGCAGAAACACTCATCCTTAAACCCTCAGATGTTTATCAGTTCATTGTGCCCGCCCTCCAGAAGGCCAAAACACTCACTCTCTCATCGGGAAATGCAACGATGACTGAAAGCTAGAGAAGATTTCAACTGCTGTCGTCGTATGTGCATTTTTTTCCCATTCATTTGTGATTTCGTTTGGAGTTTAAGATTGGTGGAAGAATCAGCGCAAACAAGTATTAGTAGCTGTATTTTCCGGAATTATTTCTTGTTTTTCTATAGAGGATTGTCGTTACATCTGGATGGCATCTGTACAACAATTTCTATCCACCGCTGCTGCCTCTACTAGCTGCCGCCTCTTTGTCATGGTGACAATTTCCCCCTTATCCTTCTTTCTTAGTTTATTATTAAACGTTTTAGTTTAATGCCATTATCTGGTCCGTTTAGAATGGCAATCAAGTAATGGAAAAGATAGTTAATTTCAAATGTTGTCGTTTTTTAAGTGTTTAATATAATTTTGTGAGTTTCATCGTTTGAGAAATTTATATAATATTGGAAATAATTGGCTTTGCACTTTATGAACATTAATGATTCATTCATTACGTTTCATCTCAGTAACTAATTTCAAGTATAAATAATAGTAGCTCATGTATACCAGACAACTGGAAATTTAATTTAAGATGTGCACATCTAATTGAAGCAATTTTTTTCAGAATACCTTTGGTAGTGAATTACCAATAATTGATATCTATATATCCACTGCTTGTTCTGTAGACAATCACAAGTGGAAAAGTATCCTTGTCTTCACAAGCGGAATATACTCGATTTCAATGAAGTAAACCGAGTCATCTAAGCCTCTCTAAATCCTAGGGTATTCTCTTCAGACGAAAGTTATATCCACTTATTATCCATTTTGCTATTTTAAAACAAGGAGTTGAAGTCGGACAGTTTCGACTGTTGTCATCCCAATCTCTGACTTTTCCATTTTTATTTCATGGACTGAGTCAGGTAGGCCAATTATGGGTGCTCAACTGAGGTCCAGTTGCCAACGTCAATTGTACATTTGAGAAAAAAAGATTCAAACTTTGAATATCTGCTTCACTTGATATGGTGATAGGAAATTTTTTGTTTACAAATGAGATTTCCATGTTATGGATGGCCATTTTTAATTACTGAATTTACACCTCTTGTTTGTACTATATATAACTATTCATGATAAAATTGTTAGAGTTTTACTTATCTAGATCAGGTATATAATGTGCTTTTTTTATTCTGCTATTTTTATGCACTGTAATAATTATTCTAATGTCTATTTAAGTTGCAGAACGGGACAGTTAAGAATCACCCAGCTACGTGTTTACCGTTTTCACCATTTGCAAGTGCTGAAAAATTTAAATATTTTCCTCATAAAGCTAGGATATGTCTCATACCCCCAAATATCCAACCGAAAGTTCTTAGAGTCAAGCCAGAAAAGAAATTTCAACTCTTGGGAAGTGGTGCCAATGTGCCTTGTCCTTTTTCTGCCTTCAGAATCAAGCCCCAATTTGGATATGTGTCATCCATTACTGAAATGCCCTTAAACGTTTCAAACTGTGGGTTAAAAAGTGGTCCGAGTTCCACTTATTTTCTTAGTGGTAGAAGATCCTTTTCCCAGGTTACGAGGACGGTATTGAACCAGAATAACGATGGTGGGGCAAAAAAGGGTGGCAGTGGGAAGAATTCTTACTTCAAAATACTTGCTAAGAATCGGAAGCGGCCAGACCAATTAAAGGCAATAGACAATGAGGAATTAGCAAGGAGCAGTCTTGAAGGTAAGACAGCAGCTGTTGAAGATGGTGTATCCATTTCCAGTGACCACCTTCTTCACACAAGCAAAAGTTTATCAAACAAAAATAACATGCAAACACCTAATGGTAAAGGTAAATCGAAGCAGCGATCGAGAAGCAATAAAAATCAAAATCAACCTTCCAAGGCTGGTGTGCCTACTGATGCAGCAGATCAGCCACTTGACTCTGAAAAAGTTTCTCAGCCCAAGAAGACTAGAACGCGCATTAATATGCAATCTTCTGTATCTTCAGAGGTTAGCTATCTTCTTTGTAGACTATAGTAATGGGTTTGTTATGTTTACCCCATTCGTATGCTAATTAAGTATGTATGTTTCAGATTGATTCAACCGCAAGTGCTGCTACAGAAGTAAAGCGTAGTGGCATTTCAGCGAAAGATGTTCCAAAGAAGATGGCGAAGAACTCCCGCAGAAAAGGGAAATCTGTTAAAGAATCCCTTAGTGTCATTAAACCAGATGAGGAATTGACAGGATCATCTGGTGACAACAAGGTCTCGCAGAGACCGCAATCACACGCGATCAACAGAACTAAGTCTGGGGGACAGAAGACTTGGCCACAATTATACCCGCCAACTAGTAAATCAGTCATGATCGTGGAGTCTGCTACAAAGGCAAAAGTGATTCAAGGGTACCTTGGAAACACGTTTGAAGTACTACCTAGTTATGGCCATGTCCGGGATTTGGCTGCGAGATCTGGATCCGTGCGACCTGATGATGACTTCAGCATGGTGTGGGAGGTTCCATCCGCTGCCTGGACTCATCTTAAGGGTATCAAGGTTGCACTGAGCGGGTATGGTATCTTCGTTCTCCAAGAGCTTTTATTGTCTCTCTTTCTGTTACATTTGATGTCTTGGGTCTGTGATGATTTTTTTTCAGTAGTAGAAGCAAATTTTGTACTTGCAGTTACCGTTCCTTTTTTATTTCATTCTTAATCAGTTTGTATACTTTCTCACCTCTTCTTCTTTGTTCCAGAGCTGAAAATCTTATTCTGGCCTCAGACCCTGATCGTGAAGGAGAGGCCATTGCTTGGCACATCATAGAGATGTTGCAGCAGCAGGATGTTTTGCGTGATGATATCAATGTGGCAAGAGTTGTCTTTAACGAGATTACAGAATCATCTATTAGAAGTGCCCTCCAGACCCCAAGAGAGATCGATGCAAACTTGGTGCATGCTTATCTTGCGCGACGTGCTCTTGATTACTTGATTGGATTCAATATTTCACCGTTGTTATGGAGGAAATTACCTGGTTGTCAGTCTGCTGGAAGAGTCCAATCTGCTGCTTTAGCTCTTATTTGTGACAGGGAAAAGGAAATCGATGAATTTAAAGCACAGGAGTATTGGACGATTGAAGTCGAATTCCACAAGAAATATCTAAATTCAGCCAATGGCATTTCTCTTACATCACGTTTGACCCATTGTGATTCCAGAAAGCTAAACCAGCTTTCAATTAAATCTTTTTTGGAGGCAAAAGATATCGAACAAAAGATTAATATGTTCAAGTTTGAAGTTATCAACTCTAAAACTAGCAGAAGTCAGAGAAATCCTCCCCCTCCATACATAACATCAACACTTCAGCAAGATGCCGCAAACAAATTGAATTTTCCTGCATCGCATACGATGAAAGTTGCACAGAAGCTGTATGAGGGAGTTCAATTATCGAATGACAAGGCAACGGGATTAATAACATACATGAGAACAGATGGGCTACACATGTCGGATGAAGTGGCTAAGGATGTCCAGTCCTTTATTATGGAAAAATATGGGGAGAATTTTGCATCAAAGAGTACACGCAAGTATTTTAAAAAGGTAAAAAATGCTCAGGAGGCGCATGAAGCCATTAGACCCACTGATATCAGAAGACTACCCTCAACGCTTGTTGGAGTACTTGATGAAGATTCCCTCAAGTTATATACTCTTATATGGTCTCGAACGATGGCATGCCAAATGGAACCTGCGATCATTGAGCATATACAACTTGATATTGGGAATGCCGATCAGTCCATTGTGTTTCGATCTACATGCTCAAGGGTCAGTTTTTTTGGCCACCGGGCTGTCAATGAGGATGCGGAAACTAGCAAAATAAGATGTGATGAGAATGAAGAGAAATTTCCAAGTGAGATGTATGAAACTTTGAGTAGTTTGAAGCTTCACCAGCCATTGTGTTTGGGTAAAGTAGACCTAGATCAACACTACACGCAGCCTCCACCACGCTACTCTGAGGGGTCGTTGGTCAGAAAGCTGGAGGAGCTTGGCATTGGAAGACCTTCTACTTATGCGACCACAATTAAAGTGCTTAAAGATAGAAATTATGTGACAACTAAAAGCAGGATATTACATCCAGAATTTCGTGGTCGAATGGTGACAGCATTTCTCTCGCACTATTTTTCAGAGGTAACAGATTATAGTTTCACTGCCGATATGGAGTCTGAACTTGATAATGTTTCTGCTGGATTGACTGAATGGAAAGGCCTTCTGAAAGATTACTGGACTAGATTTAGCAAGTATTGTGAGCAGACGAGCAACGTTCACATTCATCAAGTGGAGAAGATGTTGGAGAAAACATTTGGCAATTTCTTATTTGCATCTCTTCCTAGTGGAAGTAGAACATGCCCTAGTTGTTCGGAAGGAACTTTAATTTTCAAAGTCAGCAGGTTCGGTTCTGGATATTTCATTGGTTGTGATCAACATCCCAAGTGCAAGTGAGTATAACCCAGCTTGAGGAACTTTGTTTTACTTCATGTGTTCTTTGTTTTAAGTGCTTCTGCAGATTTCATTTCATGTTTGAATGTACCATGCATGTGCTTTTATATGTTTCTATACACACGCATACACAAAGGGCAAAGGCTATTCATGGGTTAATAACTTAGTTCTTTGATTTGGTAAAAAACCTTTATGCACCACAACTGATTAGGGCTTGTAGCTGAAATTATTACCCGAGGATTATAAACCAACTTTTTGTTCGAAAATCCACAACGAAGATACTTTAAGAAGTACATCTAATTATGAAGCTTTAATTTCTTCACAATTGCCCTTTCATGGCTGCAAGTATTGTGGCCATGTACGTCGGGTCTAATTTCATTTTCTGCCCATATAATGAGTTTTTATTTTAGATCAATTGTTTGTTGGTTGGCTTGCATGGATATAGTGACATTTCGATCATTTCACAGGTATATTGCTAAGACGCTATATGGTGAGGATGATGAAGACGATGATCAGGAAAAAAATAAGAACAATGTAGAGGAGCCAAAGTTGCTAGGTCTTAATGCTGGTTCCAATGAGAAGGTTTTTACTCTTACGCTAATTCTTGTTCATTCTGTTCTCTAGATATTGTGCGTTGTATACGTGGTTTCACATTTATGTCTTCTCTTCATCGTCTGCGCAGGTTCTTTTGAAGAAGGGTCCATATGGATTTTATGTTCAGCTTGGTGAAGACAGAAAGGGATATTTACCTAAGAGAGCCTCGCTTTCCCAAGTACGTTGGCATTCTGGTGGATTAAGTTTCCTCACCTCTTGCTCCCACCCACGCACACTCCCTTCCCCCCTCCCCCACTGTCTTCACATTCAGACAAACCACGTTGATAGCTGAATATTTAACTGCAACAATCATAGTTTGACAAAGTTAGAGCATTATGTGGACAATCCATTAATGTGAATGCAGTTGCATAAATCACTGAAGTCACCTTTTAAGTACAGATACTGAAAACACTCTGTTCCAACCCTGATTTATCTCATGCTATAAATTTGAAAATTTGATCCAACATGTATGTGTCTCCAACCCTTATCCTATATCCTTATCTTCTTTGGTATGTTATTTCAATATTATGCTTGTGATAAAGGGAGATTTATCTTCTTGTTAAATGATGCTTACCTTGGAGTCACTTCTCCATTTGTTTATCTGAAAATTATATTCTCTCCCTTGCTAGATAAAGGACGTGGATTCAATTACCTTGGAAGATGCCCTTGAGTTATTGCGCTATCCTGTGACCTTGGTATATTTCAATTTAACTTATATTTTCTTTCTTCACCTTTAATCTTATTGCACTAATTTAAAATGGACTTTCATGCCAGGGGAACCATCCAGATGATGACCAGCCAGTAGTACTAAAGCTTGCAAAAGTTGGATTTTCTATTAGACACAGGCGCACTATTGCTTCTGTGCCCAAGGTAGATTGTTATTCCTTATCACTTTATATCGTTGGTATTGTGTTTTATCTTTATATTTTTGTTTCTATTATCCTCCAACACCAATTTTGGTCTCTCTTTGATGCTTGATTTGATGGGTTTGAAGATGTTGATGTGTTCCCTTAACCTGATTTTGTTCACAGAACATGGCACCTAAGGAGGTAACTTTGGAGAAAGCTTTGGAGCTTCTAAAGAGTAAAGATGTTAGGAGGTGTGGACGACCAAAGCGCGAAGTAAAAGTTGAAGAGACTGTTGAGGCAATATAAGGATTGCCCATAACTAGGCTCCAGGTCACAGTGGTTCTGATTTACTCAAAATAGTTAAGAGATTAACTGTCTCCTCTTGGAACTGGATTCAGAAATAGAATTACAGAAGAGGGTGTTAACTTCCACACAGGCGTCTACTGGTTCTTTCAAGATGAAGATAATGTGTATATTGATAGTAAAATCAAGCATTTATATAGGTACATGACAATATTTATACATTTTGACATTCATTGTTTATTGTCTTCCTCTTGGTGATTTAAGGCAACGAAAAATAATGGTATTTGCTAGAAACAACATAATGGAAGCAGTCAATCAAGTATAGATTGATCCAAAATGTGATTCAAATCCAATATATAGTACCTATGGGTACATTAGAATTGTATTGCATCGATTCTTTTTAATCTTTTACTACTCTCTCTATACCATTTACAGGTACAGAAACTGGTCCATTGTGAAGTTAGATGTTATCCTATTTGTTAAAATTAAAAAACAAGAAAATGAGAACCAAGCATACAATTCTTTCTTGAGTCAGGCACTTGCCATTCTCTTGGATCTTTGGACAAATTGTTATGAGAATCTACACTTGATTGAGGCAGCCCTTTTTGTGATCCTTTAAAAATCTTTAGGAATTGAGTAATTAACAGTTGAATTCATTTTATTGAGGTTATGAACTCTGATTCCTTGAAGTTGCACTAGAATTGAATTAAAATTCTATAGCACCACACTATCCAACCTGTTCATATCAGTATGAGATAAATATGAGGTAAATGGTCATCAAACAAAATTGAGTTTCCCATGTATAAATCATTTTACTTCATTTACATGATGCTCCATTATTTTAAGAAGTTTTTAGAGTTGGTTTTTATTTTCCTAGAAAAGGTGACAATTATTTTACATACTTGCCTTTTCCATTTCAAATTTCTCTATGAAATCATGGATCCTAGTGGAGCCATAAGGTCTCTTGTCTTCTTTCATATCTTCTATTTATAGCCTTCACTGGAATTTTGCAGTGGAAGTAGAAACTTTGAGCTTTGAAATTCAGATGAGCTTTGCAAGTTGAACTGAGAGCATGATAATCTTGCCACATCTTATTTCATTTGTAGGGGATGATTGTCTGGATGAAAGAACCCTTCTGTTACTAATTGATATTTTTGTTGTCAATGTAACGTGGACTGTTTACTGCTGAGATGCCATGAATTTTTATTTTTTATTTTTTCACGGTGATCTTAAAGAATTCTTTGAAAGTCAAGGCAGGTAAAGGATTCAAAAACTCGTCTTTGTTAAACACCTTTGACGTGTCACCATCCATTACATAGTTTTGCACGTGAAAGCTTCCCATCTATAATTCTTGTTCTAATGGTATGTTATGCTCATGACACGCCCTACAGTATCATCTTGCGAATCTGATCCCAGTTCTGGTCCTATTTTGCTTTGTGATAGTCAATAAAATGCAAGCTTTCTGCAACTATTTTCTGGCGAAGTCCTCTTTTTTTTTCCCTACATGATTTTTTGTGCGAATTGTCGGAGGACCTTTGCTAATGTTCTCTTGCAGACACCAACTAAGATGATAGCATGTTATTCTTTGAAAACCCATATTCCATCTTCTTTCGAGATATCTGTTTGATTGCACAGACATTAGATCTCCAATATTTTCACTTTAATGTCAATCTTTGAATAATTTCTAAAAAATATCTAAGTTAAACCACACTGAGCTTGTGTGTTCAAGAGGATTACATATGGTACCCAAAATGCGTGTCCTTGTAGTGGCAAGTAGGTGGTGTGTGGTAGTTGTTTTAGATAAGTGGATGATACAGATTGGAGAACTTTGAGTCTAATGCTTTAGATAGTCTAGGGCGTGAGTTCACTGGCGGCTCACTATGGCAGTTTTTTATGTTTACGAATGGATGAGTGGCATCAATGGACTGTAATGATTGGTTAATGGAATTCGTGGGATGATAGTTCAAACGGATAGTAGTGATTGGGCGGATGGGACTGTGGAATGACACCAGATTGCAAAAAAATCTTGCTAGCCTGGTTGAAATTGATTGTCTGGTTTTCTCTTGGCACAGTTTCCATTACGAGTAGTCAGTGTTTTGTTTTATTCTCGTGTTACAGTCTCACCCAAAGAACCTGAATTCCAGAACGTCAGAGGAGAACTTGAAGAGTCATATCACAGAGCACGTGAAGGAAGGACGAACACTAGGTGTCAGGGTAATTCCCTCTTGTCTTTGTCAGTTTGTGTGCTATCAATGGAGTTGATTCTATTGTTGCATTTACAACAGTTTTCATTAATGCTCCTAGTTCACGTTTTAATTTATTCTTTCGTAGTTGAAAATGTATCTGAAAAATGGAAGAATGTTTCGATAGGTTTTGGTTTCATAGAGTTCTATTCTGTCAATACAGCAGTGAATGTTTGCATGGATCTGTACAACAGGTGTGAGGGGTGGAAGTCCAAGTATGATGAGGAGACTGGTATGGGTTTTTCATTGAATGTTATTTAAATGCATAAGGGTTCAAATGAATTAT